>WNWK01006760.1:87500-101876 GCA_009830355.1 Cherax destructor | reverse complement strand
TCCCCTCCCAAGCCCCTTCGACAGTTTTCTCTTCCATCTCCTCGCCTTCTACTTTAGTACAGTCTATAGACTCCCGATAGTTGCTCACACTCCTTCCATTTCTAATGTCATCCCACATTCTGCATCTTTGTCTTCCGAAACACTGGAAGCTATCGCAGAATATATTTCATCGACTGGAACGATGATGGACACCGCTCCACCTGAGGTTCCTCCTCCTCTCTTCTTCGTCTACACCCCTCCTTCCTTCACAACGCCCTCCTCCTCTGATTACAGATCTTCCGCTACCTCCACATGTGGACTTTTCTAACCCTAGTCCATAGATTCCTCTCTTTGACTTGTATCTTTCTCTCCATAAATCATGGCTTATTTGCAGTGGAATATCCGAGGCCTCAGGGATAACCGAGGTGAACTTCAGGTGTTGCTCTCCCAGTTTTCCCCTGTTGGGGTCTGTTTGCAAGAACCCAAATTACAATCCACTGTTATCAGGCCCTTTTCAGGCTATGATTTGTTGTATTCATCGGATCCTTTTTCCGATGGAACCTTTAACGAAAGTGCTCTTCTTATACGCACTGGTGTTCCATACCGTCAGCTCTGTTCCTTCTTCCTTACATTACACCGCTGTCCGTATCCACTTGAATAAGTGGTATACACTCTGTTCTTTATCTCTCTTCCCTTCGTGGGCATTGTCTATCCCAGATGTTGATTTTCTGGTTTCTTCCTTACCGCCACCCCTTCTGTTACTTGGCGATTTTAACGCACATTATTTTCTCTGGAGAGGGTCGCACTGTGACTCCCGTGGCATTCAGTTGGAGACATTTCTTGCTTCTCTCCCTCCATGTTTTAAATACGGGTACTCCTACCCATTTTGATCCCCGAACTCATTCTTTCTCCTGTATCGATCTCTCCATCTGCTCTTCCTCAACAGTCCTTGACTTCACCTGGTCTGTCCTCCCGGAATTGCATGACAGCGATCATTTCCCAATCATCCTCAAGTCCCCTTCGTTTTTTCCACCTCCTCGTTGCCCACGCTTCTGCAATGAATTTTTTGTTAACCGGGGTTCCACTGTATTACCTCTCTTAAGGCAACTTGTCACAGCCAGCTGAACCTCCTTAAAACAATCGCACATCTTTCATGGGGGGCTGATCGTAGAACTCTCCTTCGTCTACATTCAGCCCTAATTTTATCAAAACTTGATTATGGTGACAAGATATATTCGGCGGCCTCCCCTGCTACTATTTCCATCCTTAATCCCATCCATCACCAGGGATTACGCTTATGCCTTGGTGCATTTCGTTCTTCCCCGGTTGAGAGCCTCTATGTAGAAGCGAACATTCCATCATTGTCCGATCATCGTGATGCACATTGCATTCGCTATTATGTTCATCTCATGACCTCCGCAATCCTTCCATGTATAGGATTGTTACAGATGTTAGTAGACGCTCTTTATTTGTTCGTCGCTCCTGCTTACTTCGTCCCTTTTCTCTTCATCTACATTCACTCCTGTCTTCCCTTCAGCTACCACCTCTATATGTTCATGTGACATCTCCCTTTCCCTACCCCCTTGGGAAGTTCCTGCTGTCAGTGTCTGTTCTATTCCTCTACCTTGCGCAAAGTTCGCCTACCTACGGCGGCTTCTTGCTCTTTTTTCTAGACCACTTCCGTTCTCATTCCCATGCCATCGCAGTGTACACCGATGGTTCAGAGTCGTCTGATGGCATCAGATTCGCAGCAGTGTTTCCTGAAAGCATCGTGCGAGGGCATCTATAACCCTCGGCTAGCATATTTACGGCTGAATTGTATGCCATTCTTGTGGCACTTGTCTGTATTGCATCTATGCCTGTATCGCCATTTATGGTCGTTTCAGACTCCCTTAGTGCTTTACAGGCTATCCGTAAAATTGATACACCTCACCCCCTAGTTCTTCATATCCAACTTTGGTTACGCCGTATCTCTACCAAGCACAAACATATTGTTTTTTGTTGGGTCCCTGGTCATGTTGACGTACAGGGCAATGAACAGGCAGACACTGCTGCAGGGTCAGCAGTACATGACCTTCCAGTTTCATAGAGAGGTGTTCCTTTTACGGACTATTTTGCAGTCATTGCTACCCACCTTTGCACCCGTTGGCAACAACGCTGGTCTGACCTGCTAAATAACAAATTTCATTCTATTAATCAGAGTATAGGTTTCTGGCCATCTTGTCACCAATGTCGAGGTTGGGAGACGACATTCTCCCGTCTTCGCATTGGCCACACTCGTCTTACGCACGGGTATCTCGTGGAGAGGCTCCCTGCCCCTCTCTGTGAGCATTGTCAGGTTCCAGTGTCTGTTCGACATATTCTGTTGGACTGTCCACTTTATCAACGAGCATGCAGAATTTACCTCCAACGGCGTCTTCGCTCTGCGGCCCTTTCTTTACCTTCCCTTCTTGCTGATAGACCCTCCTTTAATCCTGACTCTCTCGTTGACTTTTTGACAAACTGACTTACTACACAAGCTCTGAAGATTACATATACCTCTAGCACCTCCCTCAATCCCTTCTACCTCGATCTCTTGCTACCCTCTATCCCAGTACTATTCACTGTCCTGCTGCACTCCATACCCTACTAATCGTCCATCTCCCGCTTACAATCTATTCCCCCTGCATCCTGTCCTGCCCTGCCGCGTTGTATAACCCTTGTGGTTTAGCACTTCTTTGATTATAATAATAATAATAATAATAATAATTGTGCACACCTGTTGGATATCCAAGCCCCTTTAACTAGCATGTTCTGATTTGCAGTACAATACACAAAGCATGGAGTAGTGATTGAAAACCCATCATATATCTTGGCCTTTACTGACTGAAAAATACTCCTTCATTTTTACAAGCCTTTAAACTTCATTTTTCCACGTTCTTCACCCACAACAGTAGACTGAGCTCAAACCATCTAGATTATTATATCTTCAGAACACATCGCAAAAAAAGTGTACCTCATTCCCTATGTTGTAATGGGGCATAGAACACCCTCAGAACACCTGCCAAGTGCGACATCACCACAGCCACGATATCAACCCTGTACATCATAGATATCAAGAGTCGGTAGCCTACTGTCACTTCCTCAGTTTCTGCTGCTGATACCTACACACTATCCTGTGAGGACACTGATAAAAAGTACTTTTAAAAAATCTTAGTATCAAGAAATGTGTACCTGGGATGCACAAATAACTGAAATGTCGTAAATGTTCTATGTTCGGGTTTTGGGTATTGTTTCAGCCGTAGTATTGTGCCTTATATTCTCTGTATCTGGAATGATAAAACTAATACATGATGGAGAGGGATGTAGAAAGTTGATGAAATGGAATGAAGCTCAACTTGTCATCTGGAAGTCATGTTTAAGGAGCTTCTGGTCTTTAGTAACATCCCTTATCGTAGTAACCGATGTGGTGCAGTAATACAGAAAATATGAAGTTGTAACATATTGGCCTGCAGTGTTCCTGAACACTTCGTCCTGCCCACCTTAACACTACAATTCAGCCAACATGACCCTTGAATATACCTCGCATATAAAGCTTCATTTCTTGTGTCCCCATGTGTAGTATATTTGGAGTGGAAATCATCGCAGGACTGTAACTTCCATAATGGTCTTAAGTGCAGGTTATTTGTGTATATTTAATTTTTTATAGTGTGACTTGCCACATTAGACAAGGCCAATAAAATTAAAATGTGCATTCAGCTGTGAGTATTTGACATAGTAATGTCCTACTAAATATATGCAGGAAACCAATGATAACCTGTGTAGTACATAGTGCCTTCAATGACAGTGCACAGACTTAAGTATCAACAATAATGGGCAAACTTTTCAGTGCAGGGGCCTCATTCGGTTGCCAGATTAGCCATTTGCGTGTAACGTGTTAATGTTATACAATATTATTTGGCGTTGCATGGTAACTTTTTTCAAATTTACTAACATGAAAACCTTTAGCGGGCTGCATGCGGCCCCCTGGGCCGTAGTTTGCCCACCGCTGCCCTACATAGTCTGTTAGGTTTTGCCAGACAACTATGTTCCCAGTCTACAAAGACAGACATAAGATACCTCCCAGTCACCAATCAACACCTGCATCTGCCCATCAGTCAACCCATCTATTATTTTCTTGAACAATTTCTAAGTGCCTTCATAAGTTGGATTTTGCACATTGTTCATTAATTTGCAGACCAGAAACTGAATTGTTTAAATCTCCTCTCTTTTCTGGTATATAGTTTTTTTTAACCAAAAGTTGTTTGCAAAACTGACAAATATATGCTCAATATATACTGTAGTAAATCTTAAGTCTCTCAATTTTACCCTATACATACATGAAATGCTGTCATTTGTGTGGGGATCAAAAAACACTGAAATGTAGATTTTTATTAAATGTTTTGCCTGTTATTGTTCGTAACATCAGAGATTTTTTTAACAACACATCAGCCGTTTCCCACCAAGGCAGGATGACCCAAAAAAGAAGAAAGACTTTCATCATCATTCACTCCATCACTGTCTTGCCAGACACGTGCCTTCATTACAGTTAAAAAACTGCAACATATCTCCACCCCTCCTTCAGAGTGCAGGCAATGCAGTGATTATCTCTGCATTAAATTGATAAAGCCACTGGGAGGCAAAATGTCTTCAAAATAGTTCCCAGAGTGTTGTACAAGGTTTAAGCTTGTTTGCACTGTATACCATTAATGTTACGAGTACTCTTGTTCCTAGTTTGCTGGCTTTTCCCCTTGTACCACATTACTTGTGCAAGGTTAATGCATTGGTCCAAAAGTTTGTTGGTCCAGACAGTGCTGTATGACCCCCTTTGAAAATAATACACCATCTTTTTGAAACACCCATATGAGAAAGTTGCAGATGTGCAGTGGTGGGCAGTATCAACAGACTATATTTTCCCCTTAAACATTTATCTCTTGATGGTAGAGCTAAAAGATTACTGACAGCTTTGGGGCTCAAGTCTCTGTCTCTCTTGTCTGTTCAGTCAGGCCAGGTAGAGAGCTTAATTTAACCCATGTAAAGTCACTTTCATGAAACAATTGCAAGTTTATGAATAAGATGTGTGCAACCCTAGCTTGTATATACAGCCTCTCCTCACTTGGCGACGTACTCGTTTACAGACCACTCGGACTTATGACTAGCTCTCCAACCAGTATGCAAACCTAAGTAATGTATATTAGAGCTGATTTTCTCTACAGTATACAGTACACTACTGTATGAACATCTAAAAATATACTAAAAATGTTATAAGTGGTGCAAAAGTGACAGTAAAAAAATATCTAAAGATGGTTGACACAAACCCACTACCAGTATAGTATGCTCCTCGCTTAATGATCAATTCACTTACTGACTTGCTCTTAGGAACGGAACCCTGTCGTTAAGCGAGGAGAGGCTGTATTGCCAAAATGTTCTGCCGACAGAGCAACTAATTTAATAGAATACAAGCGAACATAAAACCGAGGATGTATATAGTAATTTTGAGGTGATCAGTCCCTTGCCCTTGAGTGGTGGTCAGTCCCTCAAACCTACTGAGTCAAGGGACTGATCACCGCAAAATTACCCGACTCAAATTTTGTATTTGCTTATATTCAACTGAAGAATCCTGCTGTGTAGGCAAAACATTTCAGCAGTAAAGATGATAAGTGTTGCACATGTGTAATCCATCAACTTGTCAGTATGGTCGTCCTCCCATATCTATGGGGCACAAGTTCCAAAACCTACCACAGTTACCTGAAACTGTGGATAGTAGCGAATCCTATACAGTGGACCCTCGTTTTTCGTAAGCATTGGAATTCGTAATTTTCGCTAATCGTAATTTTTTTTGTTAAAATATTGACTCTTGAATCGTCCTTTGACTCGCAAATAGTTGTTCGTTCCGAACGTGTCCGGGCGGTCCCACACACCATTCACAGTCAGTGTGCCATTGTTTATCAGCGAGTGAGCATGATCCCACGTGTTCATATGATACATTTCGTAATACGTATTCCATTCATTTTAGTGCTTGCAACTGCTAAATAAGGCACCATTTGCCCAAAGAAAGCTCCTAGTTCCAGCCATTTGGTAAAGGTGAGAAACACGATACAATTCAAGAAAGACATTGCAAAATATGAAAGTGGAGTGTGTGGCAGAGCTTGCCAGGATGTATGGGAAACCCCATACAACCATCGCTTTCATCGTGGCCACAAAAAAGGAAATCAAGGAAGCAGTTGTTGTGAAAGGGGTAAATATGCTCACAAAAATGAGATTGCAAATACTCGAAGATGTGGAGAGGTTGTTGTTGGTGTGGATCAATGAGAAACAATTAGCAGGAGATAGTGTTATGCAGTCGATAATTTGTGAAAAGGCAAAGCGGTTGCATGACTATCTCGTAAAGAAAATGCCTGCACCGAGTGCTGATGTTAGTGAATTTAAGGCCAGCAAAGGCTGGTTTGAGAGATTTAAGAAGCAGTGGCATACACAGTGTGGTAAAGCATGGTGAGGCTGGCAGTTCTGACAAATGTGCGGCTGAAAAATATGTGCGTGAATTCAAGGACTATGTAGAGGCTGAAAAATTCCTCCCCCAACAAGTGTTCAATTGTGACAAAACAGGCCTCTCTTGGAAGAAAATGCCAAAGAGGACCTACATCACACAGGAGGAAAAGGCACTGCCAGGACACAAGCCTATGAAAGACAGGCTAACTCATGTTCTGTAGTAATACTAGTGGGGATTTCAAAGTGAAGCCTTTACTGGTGTATCACTCTGAAAATCCCAGTGTGTTCAAGAAAAACTCGCCAAGGCTAATTTGTGTGATGTGGAAGGCTAACAGTAAGGCATGGGTCACGAGGGAAATTTTCCTTGATTGGTTCAATGAAGTGTTTGGCCCCAGTGTGAAGAAATACCTCCTGGAAAATAAATTGGCACTCCAATGCCTCCTGGTAATGGACAATGCACCTGCTCATCCTCCAGACTTGGATGACCAAATGGTGGAGGAGTTTCATTTCATCACAGTGAAGTTCTTGCCCCCTAATACCACTCCTCTCATCCAACCCATGGACCAGCAGATCATTTCAAACTTCAAAAAAATTCTACACCAAAGCAATGTTTCAAAGGTGCTTTGATGTGACTTCACACTCAATTGACCCTAAGAGAGTTTTGGAAAGATCACTTCAATATCCTCCATTGCATAAACCTTATAGGTAAGGCTTGGGAGGGAGTGACTTCCAGGACTTTGAACTCTGCTTGGAGAAAATTGTGGCCAGATTGTGTCTAAGAGGGATTTTGAAGGGTTTGGGGCTGACCCTGAGGACCCTATGCCAGTTGTGGAATCTGTTGGGGAATTCCATGGGGGTTGGATGTGAGTGGCGAGGATGTGGAAGAGTTGGTGGAGGACCACAATGAAGAGCTGGAAGAGCTTCATCTGGAACAGCAACAGACCACAGCTCAGGAAATTTCTTCAGAGGAGGAGGAAGAGAGAGGAAAGAAGGTGCCTTCTTCAGAGATTAAGGAGATTTGTGCAATGTGGAGTAGGGTGCATACATTTATGGAGGAACATCACCCTAACAAAGCTGTTACAGGCCATATCTGTGACATGTTCTATGACAATCTCATGTCCAATTTTAGGGAAATTTTAAAATGCCAGAAACGGAGCTCTCTGGACAGATATTTAGAGCCACAGGTGTGCAGTGACTCAAGCTGGTCCTAGTGGCATTAAGAAACAAAGAAGGGAAGTAACCCTGGAAAAGGACTTGATACCTGAAGACTTTATGGAAGGGGATTCCCCTTCCTAACAGTAATTTCTCCATCCTCTCCTGTCTTCCATTCACCAACAACAGTCTTCAATAAAGGAAAGTGTCATGTTATTGTTTTATTCTTCATGTCTCATTGTTTTCTGTGTATGTAAATCTATATTTCATCTAAAAAAATAATTTTTCGTTAATACTTTTGTTTGTCTGGAACAGATTAATTGGATTTACATTGTTTCTTATGGGGAAAATGGTTTCGCAAATCGTCAATTTCGCCTTTAGTCTCGCACTGGAACGGATTAATTATGGTGTTCGTACTGCTCCAAACTCGAACAATTATGTAAGTGTATTTTTGTAAGTGCTTTTATGTGTGTATATTTGGGGTCTAAAAGGACTAGTCTAATTTACATTATTCCTTATGGGAACAAATTCATTTGGTAATGGCACTTGAACAGCATTCTGGAACGAATAAATTATGAACACCGGGGGTCCACTGTATATGTTTTTCTCGTTTACTTGCATGTCTATGATAGTTTAACAAATTGCACACAAGAAGTCGAGAATTATCACTTTTTCACTGATGGGAAGCACTTCACGGCTTCTCTTAGGCTTTGAAGAACTGCCACCATCACTACTTTTGTGCTTTGTGACCATCATTAAGCAAAATTAAGGGTTATTTTCAGGCCACAATAAACCGTGGATAACTGACACCCTAGAAGCCAAATCTGCAGATACGGGGGTTCAACTGTATTGTATGTCATCATTGAGAATTACAAATGCACATTATACATGCATGGCCCTCCACTCGTGGTATAAAAATTCTCGGAACATCTGCGATATTGTGACTAGGGAGATGGGGTATACCTGGAGACTGTTAAGGGGTCAACACCCTCCATGGCTCGGTCCATGACCAGGCCTGTTGGTGGGATTACTTCACTCAAGAGTGGGTTAAGAGTTTTATGCTGTGTACTGACTTGTAATTTACCGTTAGTCATAATTCTTTATTATAATTGTTAATATTTTATTACTGATATTTTGGAATTTTATTAATGCTGTATATAGCCTGCACCAGTATTATAAGTTTGTGGCACAAGCTGGAGTGAAGACAAGACAGGTACAGAGCAAGCATTTGTTTATTGCTATTGCGTGTAACTTTAAAAAGCCAGTGTTCTTGCATGGAGCTTTATGAAGCCAGTGTTCTTACATTGAGCTTTATGAAGCCAGTGTTCTTGCATGGAGCTTTATGAAGCTAGTGTGTGCTTGTATGCAGCTTTATAAAGCCAGAGTAAAACAGTTGCTAAAGCTTGCTCTGCTCTTGTCTTGTCTTCACCACTGTCAACACTTCACCTTTGTAACCAACTGTAATGCCCTTTTGTTTATGCTTTTTGATTTCTGGTGTAATGTGGAGGGAGGGGGCATGCTTGCATGTTTAGTCCAGTAAACTTGAGTTGGCAACTTGGGGACAAAATAACTTTGAAAAACTACAACTTACTATATTGGAACTTTTCATTTTTTATTTATTTATTTATTGCTCTTGGCATTTCATGTTGTCTTGTATAAAATTTTGTTTATTCTCCGATATATTGTGATGCACTAGTTTTGTCCCTGGGTAAGCTTCGTTACTTTATTTTTTGTCTGTGCACTGTACATTGTTCTTGTATTAATCCATTTTTAATATCGATGAACAAGCCAAATTGTCTTAAATTATTTTTTCCCCTTTACGTACTTGTGTGTATAAATGTATATATTTGTTTATATTTTGGTTCTTTGGTACCTTACTGTATGCATTAGTAGGTTTGTTTGATTTTTTTTTTTCATCAATCCTCGAAACTTCTGCTACTTTCCTTTCATTCCTATCCTTGTAAAAAAAAAAAAAAAAAAAACTGTTTCCATGGAAACTGACAAACTTGCTTGGATATAATGATGAAAAGTTAATAAAGAAAGGCTTTGTTATTTCAGCTTCAGAGGCCTTCGACAGCTAATGGGCTAAATATATTTGGTCTACCTCTTTATTACTATTTTTGTGTATCTGAAAGTGGGCAGGTATTCCCATTTCCATTACTTAGTTGATGACTATAAACAGCCTTTATATATTTAGTGTTGGACTCTGTAGCCATTGTAGATCTGTTTGTAAACTTATGAAACATTGGCTACCCACTGCCTTGGTTTTCTTTTTTTACATTTATGTAGACATTGAATTGTTCTTGGACTTATTTCAATAATATCTTCCCCTCATGGTTAATATCACCAGTCAACATGGGATATACTTTAAAGTGTGAATGGTAAAGCAGCAGCAGATTTTTAGCGCATGCCTCATATTATTTGGTTCCAGTTTGGCATGGGCGGATGGTTCCGTGGTTACTCCTACCGTTGTCAGCCTGTCGACTACTCCCAAAATCCCATGGCCATCAGGGTAAGGTTCTCGCAATAGTGACTGCTGATCCCTACCCTCCCCATAAAGCTAGAGAAGATGTAGGTAAATTTGTTAGAATAAGTCAAAAGGAGTGTAGTCTGTAACAGTAAGTTGTTTATCCCTGTAAATGGAAAGGATAATGTGTATTTTTAAAAGTTAAATGTATAGTAGTCATCAGTGTATCATGTACACAGACTTCATGTACAGGCTAACAGATAACTTAGGCATAACAATTTGTAATTTTGCTCATTTGAACAAAAGTACAAAATTAAAATTGGCGATGAAAATTAGCTTTGTGACCTACGAACTACTTGAGCTATCACTTAATGACAAAAACTAGTACTAAAACTGTGAAACCTAATCAACCAAGGCTGTCGGATAAAATGTTCATCACCGTGGGTTTTTCTTATTATAATTATGCAGCAGTAAGGTAAACTTTGATTTTTTTATGGAACCTACATAATATTTGCATATTATTAATTCTTGAAATGCAAGTACACCACATATAATAAGAGCATTTCACTGGAAAGCAGAGTAATATAAGATGTTCTTATCCAAGACTCTGCTACTCGTATCTTTATAATAGGCCAATAAAAATGAAATTGACAAAAGAGATAACTGCTTGGTAAAGAAAGACCAAATAGTGGAGGACAACATTTTGCTTTGCAGCTAAATTGTTTTTTGCTAGTGGAGCTAGAAGCTTCGTCAAATAAAATTTCAGTCTGTAAAACGATGAAGCTTTTCTTACTGTCGGTGTAGAAATTGTATAAATTAGCATTTAAAAGCTCTATTCTCTAGTTTTCTTATTGCTCCGAACAGTATGCTCAGTCTCTTGCATCTCTCACTAACTGAACCCGGTTATGCTAAATAAAGTACATATTTATACATAACTGATGTAAAATTAACAGTTCTAAACCCTTGTGTAGTTTAAACAAAATTTACTTGGTGTTAGGAAGAAGAAAATGAGGAAAAATTTTAGGTGAAAAAGAGTTAAGCATGTGAATATGTATAAGCTGGTATATTTAAAATTTATTTTCTTCTCTGGTATTCTTTCAAACGCATGTTTAGTAGTGCAAGTTTTTCCTAGATAAAACACTGTAATAGGGTGAGAATGTTATAGCAATATTTCACTAAATATATTCAAGATGGTTTGATAGCCTCGTGTAGAGACTGCAAAGTATTCTTAACCCTATAGTGTTTTATTTACATAGTTTGCACTTGGTGCGGCTGTAAAAAAGTTAAACTACAAACGTGTTTTGGCTGTAAAATTGGATAGGTATTAATACTGGTTCTAAAGATGGCTGAACAGTGCGGTGATTTAAAGATGGAGAGAGCTCTTCTTTGCTTGTATCTTTCTCACAAGGCTGATACTGCTGAAGTTAGAGGTGAAAACTGAAATGAAATAAAATTTGTTTTAATAATGAACTAAGAATGGTGAGTTAACAAACAAAATGATATATGCTGTAAGTATGATACAGTGGACCCCCGAGTTATGAACACCCCAGAAATCGTACAATTATGTAAGTATAATATTGTAAGTGCTTTTGTAAGTATTTTTGGGGGTCTGAAATGGACTAACCTACTTGACATTATTTCTTAAGGGAGTAAATTCGTTCGGTAATGGCACTCGAGCAGGCTTCTGAAATGAATATTGTTCATTACTCGGGGGTCCACTGTATATGTAAATGTAGCATGACCACTTGAAAAAAAAATCTTGAATTGATGTATGGTACAGGAGGGGCTCCGCTTTATGGAGCTTTGCTTTACAGCATTTTAATAATGCAGTGGTTTACAATTACACCCATTCTTCATTTATTCAGACTTCCTACAATAAATATCTTCACCACTCACTATAAGCTAAGGATGAAAATATTTTAAGTAATGTGTGTACTGTATTTGCATTTATTTAGGCCTAGCTCTATTGTTCACTTAATATATGATAATGCAAACATGTTATCAGGTTGTTTCACTTTACAGCAGTAGCCTGAAACCTAACCTGTATAAGCAGGGCCCTCCTGTACAGTAGCAGCCTGGAACCTAACCTGTATAAGTGGGGCCTGCCTGTACTAGTGAAAAGCCCAAAGTATGCATAGCAGTGTGTACTGTATCACAACTAATACTGTATAGTACGTAAGCAACAGTAACTCATGCTGCACATGAGTATTGTACATGTCCCCTCGCTGTATATGTATTCGTCAGTCTGCAATGTTCCATTCTATTGGTAAGTTGGTATTTATGATGTATGGTTTCCATGCATCATAAATACGGTATAGTTTACGAAGTATATTGGCAATTCCTATCGTGTGTAATTGTGTTCATGGCCTGATTGAACTTGGTACAGCTGCCAAGAGCCTGAAATGCATCAATGCCCCATGGCCTGGTTATGAACCAGGCCTCAGTGGATCAGGGACTGATCAACTAAACTGTCTAAGAACCCAGCATATCTTTTGGTATAAATGATAGGGATATTTTCCCTTTCATCCAAATTTTGTGATGCTTATGGCAGATAATGGTGAATGATTTATGGATGTGAATTGCAGAATGTGGAAAAATATTTGTTTTACTGTGATTATTGTGGTCAAGAAGTAGAAAGTTGATACATATGTTTTGATATCGGTAAAGGGCTTTTGATTCAAGGAAGCAGATCATCCATCCCTTCTTGAATTGAACCTCAGGTGCTGCATGGTTCCTGTAGGTTTAGTGCCCCCCATCCCCCCCAATTAAAACAAACTAATTTAATATTATAAATGGAATATTTAAAGCACTGAATAACCAAATGATTCTCGTGGTATGTAAATGATGATGATCATCATAAATACTCAGGTATACACATCACACTTGCAAACAGGGAAACCTGGGGAATAATTTGGACAGTTGTGGTATGAACATGTGTGAAACACACTTTGTATGCTTGTCTTTTTATACTAAGAGGGTATAGGCTGGGCCCTGGTTTTCGGTGCTTTGCTAATACAGCAGTTTTCAATTAGGCTCAATTATTCACTTGTACAACACATGCTTTGCTATTCCGGTATGATGTGCTTGGCAGCTGGACATCTGCGTGCCATTTCCATGATAAGTTCTTCCTGAGCTCTGCGTCTCTGGATTCTGTCAAGAGTTTCAAGCTTACGTATACGTATTATGTGTGTTATATTTTGTTACAATTTCATGTAAGGGTAGTTGTGATAAGATTTTTTTGGATTTTTAACCCCGGAGGGTTAGCCACCCAGGATAACCCAAGAAAGTCAGTGCGTCATCGAGGACTCTCTTATTTCCATTGGGGTCCTCAATCTTGTCCCCCAGGATGCGACCCACCAGTCGACTAACACCCAGGTACCCATTTGCTGCTAGGTGTAAGGAAACACGTCAAAATGTTTCCACCCCGCCGGGAATCAAACCCGGGCCCTCCATGTGTGAAGCGAGAGCTTTAGCCACCAGGCCACCCGACCCCACACCATTTTGGTGTAATCTCATTTTTATACGATATTTCTACAGCGAATTATAGTAACTACAACATTCAGTGTGAATTTACAGGTAATATAGATATCAGTCTGTAAGGAATTTTTGTTATTTTCTTTACCGATTTTTTTTTTCTTTAATTTGTTAAAATTTCTTATTTGGCATAGTTACAAAGTAGGAGCTATGCCAGGCGAGGGAGTAGGTAAGACTAGATGTGTCTAATATTGAAAATCCAATAGAACAGGAAGGATATCGCTCTAGGGTGCTATGAATGTCATATACAGTGGACCCTCGGTTTTCGTTCACCTCCAAACTTGAACAATTATGTAAGTGTATTTTCGTAAGTGCTTTTGTAAGTGTATTTTTGGGGTCTGAAATGACTAATCTAATTTACATTTGTCCTTATGGGAACAAATTCGTTCGGTAACGGCACTCAAACAGCATTCTGGAAAGAATTTTCAACGAAAATCGAGGGCCCACTGTATTTAAGCTATTAGACATTTTCATTAATCCATCTGTGACATTTTTTTTTTAAATTATATAAAATGTACTACATATCATATAAACTTAGACAACTCATACAAGAACAAATTGACATAATTGAGGTGTGGTAGCCAGGCGTGCATGAAGGAGTTAACAGCAAGAATTATAATACTCTCTAGTCCAGTACCACCAGAGAAACTGTATATTACTGGAGGTAACCATAGGAAAATGCTTTTGTATCCCTTTACTCATAAATAGCCTCACTTGCCATCAGAAATTTAAAAAAA
>WNWK01006760.1:0-75000 GCA_009830355.1 Cherax destructor | reverse complement strand
AGGCCTGTTTCATCACAATTAAACATTTGTTGGGGAAGGAATTGTTCAGCCTCTACGAACCCCTGGAATTCACTCATAAACTTTTCAGCTGCACGTTTGTCTGAGCTGGCTGCCTCACCATGCCTCACAACACGGTGTATGTCACTACGTTTCTTAAACCTCTCAAACCAGCCTTTGCTGGCTTTAAAATCACTCGCCTCACCAATGGTTCCAGGCATTGCCTTGACAAGATCTGCGTGCAACTTCCTTGCCTTTTCACAAATTATCGCCGTGAAAATACTATCACCCGCTATCTGTTTTTCAATGAGCCACACCCTCAATAACTTCTCAACCTCGTCCACTTTTTTCGATCTATTTTTCGTTAACATATCAACCCCTTTTGCAACATTAGCTTCCTTGATCTCATTTCTCTTTGCCAGGATAGAGCTGATAGTAGATGGGGTTTTCTTGTACATCCTGGCAAGCTCACTCAGACGTACGCTACTCTCATATTTTTCTATAGTCTCTTTCTTCAGTTCGATGGTGTTCCTCACTTTCTTTACCAAAGGGGTGCCACTAGGAAGCTTCTTTGGACCTATGGTGACTTATTTCACAGTGACAATCACTAAACCACCAAATAAGACACCAAATGTATTGTGAATGTTTGAAAGAGCGTGCTGGGTAATGTTATCTCAATGGTAAACAACGCTTCACTGGCAGGCGTCCTGCGCAGGCGCAGAGCAGGCAGACAAGATCTAATACATTACGAAACACGAGGGATTTTATGATACACGAAATCGAAAAAAGCTTACGAAACACGATTTTTACGAAATATGAGCCTTACGATACTCGGGGGTCCACTGTAGTTTATTTTGTTAAATAAAAAAAAAACATTTGATTTATCTTTTTCAAAATTGTACATATAGTAAGATCGTTTCAGTTAAAATAGTACTAATTGTACAATTCAGGTACCAAAATGAGATTGTGCCACATGCATAAAAATACAGGCAATATCAACTAATTTGGCCGTGAAGTCTTGCAGCATTCCATGGCTTAATTTTAGTTTGTGCTACAAGCCTGATAGTATCTTCTAAGTCTGCTTCCAGCGAGAGCCATCATCTCACGGTTGCACTTAAAACAAACGGTGGCTGGGGCAATAAGTTAAGTGGGTACAGGCATACCTTACTAATACGGCGAGTTAGGTTCCAGACTGCCGCTGTAAAGTGAACATCACCTTAAAGCAAATCACAGCCTTTTTTCACTTGCCAGTGCATATAAAAGCCTAAAAACATATTTACACTATCATTTATTAAATGCACAATAGTGCCAGGCTTCAAAAAAGATGCAAAAGAAATAATAAAAGAAAATGGTTCTGGTCCACTGCTTTACACTTCACTGCCCAAAATGATAAACATGAATATAATTTAAAAGTGCCATATTAGCAAGGTATACCTGTATTCTTCTTTCGACAAACCGGCCGTATCCCACCGAGGCAGGGTGGCCCAAAAAGAAAAACAAAAGTTTATCTTTTTAACGTTTTTAATGTATACAGGAGAAGGGGGTTACTAGCCCCATGCTCCCGGCATTTTAGTTGCCTCTTACGACACGCATGGCTTACAGTGGAAGAATTCTGTTCCACTTCCACATACCTGTATATAGATACATAATAAACATTATCTTGGTAAAGTCAAGTATTGACTGGTAGTGGCAGCAGCAGTTCAGAAATGCATTAACAGGGTCGTCTTCACTTGTAACACCACCCATCATATCCTAATTATTAAATCTTCAGAGATTTCACTTATCGCTATGACACATATGAAACCACATCGATTACCATATTTTACGGTGAACAAGACGCTCCGGTGTTGAAGACTCTTCCCCTTACTTCTGACTAGCTAAATTTTGGAAAAATGATGAATGGTATTTTGGCCTCCAAGATGTTGGGTGAATTTTTGACTTTTTTTTTGGGGGAAAAAAAAAGAGCATCTTGGATGCTGTAAAATACATTAATTACCATATAGTACAAATTATCAGTGTGTATGCTGAAAATTGGAGGGAAATTAAAAAAAAAATAAAATAGCTATAAAGGTATAAATTCTAATATTTTTGACTAGTCTCTTATCAAATAAATATGAGCTCACTACATGCATAAAAATAATGAATACAAAACTAAAGTTTAATTAAAAAGTCAAAAATTGTCAGAAATGTTTTAAAAATTCTGTGGTTCAAAAAAGATAAAGCCAATCCATGAGAGGCAGTTTCTGTAGCAAGCAGCTTTTGGAAGACCAAATTTTTTTGAACAAGGCTGTAGCACACACAGAAGGTTCCCTGTACAGTGGACCCTCAGTTTTCGTTGAAAATTCTTTCCAGAATGCTGTTTGAGTGCCGTTACTGAACGAATTTGTTCCCATAAGGAAAAATGTAAATTAGATTAGTCATTTCAGACACCCAAAAATACACTTACAAAAACACACTTACATAATTGTTCGAGTTTGGAGGTGAACGAAAACAGAGGGTCCACTGTATCTCTAACTGGGCACATTTAATACAAGAGTTCAAGACTTTTGCAAAATATTTTGATCTAAAACACTAACGGAGCTTTCTCTTGCAGGTGGCCATAGTACTTTCTTTGGATTGATAAACAGTTTTGTACATATTGTCATGTACGCCTACTACATGCTGGCAGCCATGGGACCAAACTACAGACGGTACATCTGGTGGAAGAAGTACCTAACCAATTTCCAGATGGTACAATTCATAATGATCTTCAGCCACGCTTTCCAGGTTAATAGCCAAGTTTTGTATTAAAAACCCTTCAGCGGAGGTTGTCTTGGTGCTGGGGAAGGGATCTTGATCAGGGAGTTAGAGCTGTCCACTTGGATTGAATCTCACTGTCTCCTATTTTCCCAGGTGCTGTATGACCCCTGTGGGTTCAGCACTGTCACCATTGTAATTCATATTTAATAAATTGTTCCCATTAAAGGAAAAGACCTTAGAGTATGTGATTTTTAAAAACAGGTTTGAGACTAAGCTATTGAAATACTGCATTCCAAACTCCCGCATTATACATAAAAGAATGCATTATTGACTTTTAGATATTTGGCCTTAAGCCTTGCATACATACCAGTTTTTTCATCATTGGTTTTATCTAAATTTATTTAAAAATTGCAGCTTTGCTTCACCGAGTGCAAATACCCTCGTGCATTCATGTGGTGGATTGGTGGCCATGCTGTGTTGTTCTTCTTCCTTTTCTCTGATTTCTACATCAATGCTTACATAAAAGGAGCAGCCAAGGTTAAGGTGAGTACATTAGTTCAATCTTCTAATTGCACATATAGAACCTTGTGTAATGAAAAGTTCTAATTACTCGTATAGTAGAACCTTGCATAACTTGAGGGTTATGTTCCAGGAATTATAGAATTTTGAGGTATGTAATGGGAAAGTTTGGGTAGGGTTCATGATGCCAAGAAAACCAAACAAATTTTTTTAAAGTTTTTATTTCATCAAAAAATACTGGCTTTTGACACTTGACATTGTAGATGCTATTGCTAGTTTGTTTAGAACTGTATGTTAATGTGCCTAAAACCTAAAAAAAAATTGAGATTTTATTGGTAAGGCCTAGGGATGAAACTGGTGATTAAAGCAGTATAAAGTGGTACCTCGAGTTACGAGCTTAATTCGTTTCAGAAGACTGTTTGAGTGCTGATACCGAACGAATTTGTTCCCATAAGGAATAATGTAAATTAGATTAATCCGTATCAGACCCCTAAAAATACACTTACAAAAACACTTACAGAAATACACTTACATAATTGTTTGAGTTGGGAGCTGCTCTTATGTCGAAGTATCACTGTACTGTATTTTCTTTCAACAAACCGGCCGTATCCCACCGAGGCAGGGTGGTCCAAAAGGATAAACGAAAGTTTCGCCTCTTTAAATTTACATAGTAATATATACAGGAGAAAGGGTTACTAGCCCTTTGCTCCTGGCACTTTAGTCTCCTCTTACGATACACATGGCTTACGGAGGAAGAATTCTGTTCCACTTCCTTATGGAGATGAGCATAAAATGTTGTTTTTCGTTTACATACATACCTATGATAGTTTAATCATTCTAGACTTATTTTGCATAATTTTTCATTGATGGAAGCACTTCACGGCTTCTCTTAGTCTTTGAAGAATTGCCAGCACTACTACTATTGCACTTTGGGGTATTATTATGCAAAATTAATGTTTTTTTCAGGCCACGGTAAACCATGGATAACAGAAATACCGAATCTGTGAATACAGGGGTTCTACTGTAATTAAATTGTAAAGTAATTATTATTTTGGTAAAGTATGATAGTAATTTATTTTACTGTATACTTGACATGTGTGTAATTGAAATTCCCTTTTTCAGGCATATGCCAATGGAACTGTAACATTCTCGATGTCAAATGGTCATGCCAATGGAAAAGTCTCGAATGGGATCACTAAACTTGTAAATGGTCATGCCAATGGCTATGCTAATGGAAAGGCAAATGGCCATGCCAATGGCTATGCTAATGGCCATGCTAATGGCCATGCTAATGGCCATGCTAATGGCCATGCAAATGGCCATGCCAATGGCTATGCAAACGGTCATGCCAATGGAAGTATTCCTACCAACAGTGTCCACTCGGAGGAGAACAATGGCCGTGTTCCCAATGCTCCAGATTCCACATCATTCTCCACTAGAGCTCGACAATTAATGTGTATGAATGTAGACTCTGCGATGGATTGAGCTGCCCCCCCCCTCTTTTTTTTCTCCACCCCCAGTTACCTCATAAGCCAGTTCTCGCCAGCATCATCTGACTATCATATTTGAGAGCTATCAACTTTCCCCCAATCCCAGTGTGTTTTAGCTCAAGGTTCATGGATTCGGCAGTCTAGCGTCTGTTGTTGGGCTATTGCCTGCAGCAGTGCGTGCACGTAAGATAGAGCAGCCTTCATTATCATTAACAATGTGAATCTTGTATCATGAGGTTGACTTAAGTTTAAATATATTTTTTTGAAGGATGCTCATAGCAATAATTTTCTTGCCTGGCAGTAATTAAAGGTTTGTAAACTAATTCGCCTGAAAGAAAACATTTTATAGTATATATCGAAGCATAGAAATGCCACACACTTAAAAAAAAATGAAAGTTCGAGGGAACAGCATGTACAAAGAAAATGGCTGATCTGTACTGTTCTAATATCTGAAATGATCCCCCCCAAAATTGAAAATGGTGGACTTCAATGTGAAGATCTGTGATTTATAACATTTAGATCTGTCAGCTTCGTAAAAACTGCTTGCAGGCATAATGAACCTTAGAATCCACTGCTGTCAGATATAGCTTTTATGGAAGTATGTAGCTAGAAAGATATGTGATATTTTGCATTTGTAAATGCAGTATTAAATACCGAAATGAAATGTTGGATTAGGTAATGATTCTTGTAATGAAATTATGGGCCAAACAAATCTTTAGATATATTACAAAAATTAACAATTTAAAGCATTTCATTTTTAAGTGTTTTCTTATCTTTTTCTGAAGATTGTAGTTCATGTTTATTGCCAGTCTTGCCCATATTATAAGATTATAGCCAGTAGCATATGAAACACCTCAAGGCTATATTAAAAATAGTTAATGGGGAGAAAGGGAGTATGCAGTTTAACTTGTAGCAGCTGTCAATATATGCCATGAGGGAAATGGCTACATTGAAGATATATGGTGGGATTTACTTGTAATTTTCATACATATGCTAAACCATTTATTAGGTCTTTGGAGCCTTTTTTTTATTATTCTGGTATTTCATGACATATTCTACAAACATTTTCATTAAAGCATAATTCTGGAAATTAAGTATACAGTAAATGTTTCTTGTATCCGTTCCTGTATAAATTGTGGACCGTCTTTGTAATGCGGTAGAAAAAACTGGCATTTTCGTTAGTATGAAAAGTACAATGTACTTAGTCATTTCAGTATTCTGGTACATGCGCAGCCTAGCATAGTAAGATATTAAACTAAGTCTGTCATTGCGAATCTAAATTTGCATATTAAGTTTATCATAAATATGCTAGATAATTAAGCTGTGATAAAACTGCTGAAATGTTTTGTGGATTATATAAATAAGTTTCTTCATTGTGGAATATGATCTTGGAAACTGTAAATTGTGCCTTAGTGCAGTTGCAGAAATTTATTAGAAACTTGTTGGTAAAGGAATGACGTTTTGAATATTATATATTTTTTATTTATGAACCTAGAGGCAGTGAAAAAATGAAAAATTCCCATCTTTTCTCATTAAATATTTTTGTCCAGTGTAACTGTCTGTTGTTGCATTTCAATGCAGAAATTATAGTAGTATTGCACATTAATTTGGTGTTTTATATTAAAAATCAAAGTGCATAAGTACTGTATACTTACTTTTGAATATTTAAAAATAATTAGGCTTGTTCTTCTTTTTTGTTATATATGATTACAGTTTATAAAAATTGTGTCAATGGAGCAAACCAGAACGAAGTCAGGATTTTATTTCTCGTCCCAAATTGTGTAATTGTAATAGTAGCTAGTATATAATTGTCGGAGCATAAGTAAAAAGAAAAAAAATGCTTTGTCAGGACACTGGTAAATTTAAGAAAGGTTTTCAAGAATATGCAGTGTGTAGCCATGCCAAATTTTCAGTGGGTAACAATCATTTTTGGATAACCAGATGCTTATACCTGACTAAGTTGTTCTTGAATTGTATAAAAAAAATATTTCAAAGGTAATTATATTCTGTTAAAATGTGCGAGAGTATTGTTGAATGTCGTGTTTTTATTTTCTAATTTTATGAAGTGCTCATCTATTTATACTTCAGCATGTTTGATAAGAGCAAAGAAATTGTAGGAATTTAAAAAAAAAAATTATCACGAAAGAATAAGGAAGATATTTGTATTCATCTCCTGTAATTTCTTTCGTATCTGACATGCTATACTTAACCAACTGATGCGTGTGTATGCGCATGTCAATTTGGTGTATTTTTTCACAAAATTGTTTTTCTAAAACTTAAGTCAGTGTAAGGAGACTTAGTCTCATGTTTAAGGGACTGACGAGAGCAAATCAAGTTGAAAGATTATTTTGTAGTTTTTCCTAACTTTATACTTTTTTTGGATTACTGTAGTAACTGACACAAGCATTAGTGTTCGAGTGGATTACTGAATGTTTTGCAAGACTAATTTGTATGTCAAACATGTTTTTTTGTAACTTTTGCTTTTTATTAATGCCCTAATGATTGAAGATAGAGCCCCTCTAGTGTAAAAATAACAATAGTTCTCAAATGACTTGGCCTTGTGTATTTTATTAATTTCTAGTTGGATTTGACTGACTACTTGAGTTTTTACAAAACTAGTACTGAAAGTTTAGAAAGAAATCACAATACCGTGACTGGAATAATGCACAAATAACCCACACATAGGATAGAGAAGCTTATGATAACACAGGCTGATGATAATGCATGGCTGTAATGAACTCTAGCTCTAGTCCCTTCAAAGCCATCATCATGACTCGGGCTTATGATGACGTTTTGGTTGGACTGAAACATCGTCATAAATTTCCATGTGCGGGTTATCTGTGTACTGATACATAGTTTGTTGAGGTAGTTTAATGCAAAGTTACCAAAGCTAGAGTTTAGTGCCCATGTGCAAAGGTTTGGAGAGGCAAAATTTTGAATGGCAACTTTGAGACAACCTAGTCGCTGGCAACATTATCCCATGTGAAGGTGAAGTTAGTCTAACACCTGGTGAGTAAAACTCTTAAAGCTACAGAGCATTAACCCTTCAAGAAAGACCATCCCTTCATAGTGTCCCTTCTGCAGCAGAAGAGCTCTTGATTGGAGGCATTAGACTTTCTATTCTTCCCCTAACTCTCCCTCTTTTTTACTGCCCATCTCTTACTGGGCAGGGTGACCTAAAAAGGAAAAAACTAAAGTTTCTCCCCCCCCCCCTCCCATCCAAGTCTGCCGTCTCCCACCGAGGCAGGGTGACCCAAAAAAGAAAATCCCCAAAAAGAAAATACTTTCATCATTCAACACTCACCTCATTGCAGAGGCGCTCAGATACGACAGCCGAGAATAAGTCCCTCCCAACTGTCACTATCCCAAACCCCTCCTTTAAAGTGCAGGCATTGTACTTCCCATTTCCAGGACTCCATTCTGGCTAAATCTATAATAACCAGTTTCCCTGACTCCCTTCACTAAATATTACCCTGCTCACACTCCAACAGCTCGTCAGGTCCCAAAAACCATTCGTCTCCATTCACTCCTATCTAACATGCTCACACATGCTTGCTGGAAGTCCTAGTCCCTCTCCCTCAAAACCTCCTTTACCCCCTCCCTCCAACCTTTTCAAGGACGACCCCTACCCCTCCTTCCTTTCCCTACAGATTTATACGCTCTCCAAGTCATTCTACTTTGATCCATTCTCTAAATGACCAAACCACCTCAACAACCCCTCTTCAGCCCTCTGACTAATACTTTTAGTAACTCCACACCTCCAAATTTCCACACCAAATTCTCTGTATAATATTTACACCACACATTGCCTGTAGACGGGACATCTCCACTGCCTCCAACCGCCTCCTTGCTGCAGCATTTACAACCCAAGCTTCACCCATATAAGTGTGTTGGTACCACTATACTTTCATACATTCCCTTCTTTGCCTCCATAGATAACGTTTTTTGTCTCCACAGATACCTCAACGCACCACTCGCCTTTTTTCCTTCATCAATTCTATGGTTAACCTCATCCTTCATAAACCCATCCACTGACAAGTCAAGTCCCAAATATCTGAAAACATTCACTTCTTCCATATTCCCTCTCTCTAATGTGATATCCAATTTTTCTTTATCTACATCGTTTGGTACCCTCATCACCTTACTCTTATCTATGTTCATTTTCAACTTTCTACCTTTACACACCTTTCCAAACTTGTCCACTAACCTTTGCAACTTTTCTTTAGAATCTCCCATAAGAACAGTATCAGCAAAAAGTGACTGTCAACTCCCATTTTGTACTTGATTCTCCATAATTTAATCCCACTCCTCTCTCCAACACCCTAGTATTTACTTTTTACAACCCCATCTCTAAATATATTAAACAACCATGGTGACATCACACATCCCTGTCTAAGACCTACTTTTACCAGGAAGTAATCTCCCTCTCCTACATACCCTAACCTGAGCCTCACTATCCTCATAAAAACTTTACAGCATTCCATACACTTGCAACATCTGCCACATTGCTCCCCTATCCACTATCATATGCTTTTTCTAAATCCATAAATGCAATGAAAACTTCCCTACCTTTATCTAAATACTGTTCACATATATGCTTCACTGTAAACACTTGATCTATACATCCCCTACCCCCACTAAAGCCTCCTTGCTCATCTGCAATCATACTCTCTCTTACCTCTAATTCTTTCAATAATAACCCTACTGTACACTTTACCTGGTATACTCAGGAAACTTATTCCCCTATAATTTTTACAATCCTTTGTCACCCTTCCCTTTAAAGGAACTATACACACACACTGCCATTCCTTAGGTACCTTCCCCTCTTTCATACATTTATTAAACAAAAATACCAACCACTCCAACACACTCTCCCCCTGCTTATAACATTTCTGTCATGATCCCATCAGTTCCAGCTGCTTAAGAGGGGAGTGAGCCTTTTTCAATTTTTTTTTTTATTTTGCTAAAATTTCAATGGGAATTTGTCAGTGAATTAACCTTTTGAGGGTCGAGAGGCCCTCTCCCAAACTTGTTCTCAGGGTCGAAAAATTTTCAGAAAAAAAAAAAAAAATTTCTAATGAAATGATAGAGAATCTTTTTTCCAATCATAACGCCACCAAAATTATGAAATTTGATGGAAAGCTAACAGAGTTATGCTCTCGCGAAGTTAGTGGTATCGATGACATTTACGCATTGACTGATTTCGCCCACTTTGAGCCCTATTTTCAGCAAATTCCAATGTATCAGTCTACTAAAATTATAGCTATTTTGCTAGTTCCATTTTTTCTATCAATTGAGTATAAGAAATTGCCAATTTACCGATTTCAACTACCCAATAAGGTGGTCAGAATTTGCCAATTTGGCCAATTTCACAAATTTAAAAAAATGCCAATTTCAAAATAGGGTCCAAAATAAACAAGACAGACATTCCTGGCACACAAATAACATTTTATCTGTTCATTAGTCACGTCTCCAGGCCCCTCTTACATTACTTTTGCTTTCCATTTTGAATTTTTATTCTCACAAAAAAAAAATAGAAGATTTACTGTTATGTATACAACTGCATCATTGTAAACATGGTATAAATAATATCAGTGCACTTGTGCAAGAATATTAGACATGCCAGTTGATGTGTATTGGACGCATGGCGTGATTTGTTTACTCTTGAACATCGACAAAAATCGAACATTTTCACTACTTTGCGCTCGGTTTCAAGGTACTTATCGTAAAACCAATCAAAATCATCACTATTTCTGTAATATAACTTCCATTCTATCGAATGAGACCAAGAAAACCAGAATACAACCAAAAATACCATACGAAAATACACCCGAAAGTCGGTTTTAAACCAAAAAAAAACGGTCTGAGTTTTTTTTTTCTCATTATGCACTGTGTGCTTCAGGATTTTTTTTTTTATACTGCGCACACTGACCACGCAGACCCATTCTTTCATATGTAGGCCTACCAGCTTTCTTCCACCAGATTTGAAGGCACTATAATTTAGGCGTACAAGTACGTGACCGACCCTGGCTGCACTGACGTACTAGTACGGGACCGACCCTCATAGGGTTAAGCACCATTTGATACCTAGGTACTGTGTTTTTAGTGATTTTTTGCTTTACAGTTATGTAGAAAAAAAATATTAGTGCCCTATTTGACAGGGCTTAGGGCAAATCCTCTCCAACAAAATTAGTAAGACATACAATGTTCTAATTGAAATCAGATGCAAGACAGAGTTACGTTTTTGAATTAGAGAGTCGTGAGCTTACTGTCAATAGATTGCATTATAAAAAAAATGTTGAAATACGTTTTTTTTTTTTTATAACTTTGTTGAGAAACAAAAAATCAGTAACAACAAACTGTAAAACATATCACAAGCTCTCCCTGTAATTCAATAGAACCATCATTCCTCAATAACCTACGAAAAAATCATGATGCTCTGATAAATACTCTGCATGAGAGGATTTATAATGTCAATAACTTATTCCTGAGATATTGATAATTATGCTTGGGTAAAAATCTAGGGAAATGGCGTGCCGTTCACACACACCACTCCTCGCAGAAGTTGCCATGTAGTGTATTTCAAGTGGAAAAAATTATAAAAATTGCAATTTTGGAGGTAAAAAAAAAAAAAAAAAAAAAATGAATTGCCAACCAGTCCTTTTGCTACCAGCAAAAACAAAAAAAATACTTTTTAGAATAAACATACTTAGAAATATGATAAAGAATCCAATTGCATCAACATGTTGCCAGAATTATGCACTATTTTTGGTAAGAAAACATTTTTTTCCATAATTTTTCAATTTTCCTTTCCTAATTAATCGAAAAAGGCTCACTTCCCCCTTAACCCCCTTTCATTCTACGTAATGCCTCACGCACCTACCCCACACTCTCATCCTGCTCCTCTTCACTCCTAAAAGATGTTATACCTCCCTGACCAGTGCATGAAATTACCGCCTCCCTTTCTTCATAGATATTTAAGTTCCTCAAAATATTCCCGCCATCTACCCAATACCTCCAGCTCCCCATCTACTAACTCCCTACTGTTTTTAACTGACAAATCCATTCATTCCCTAGGCTTTCTTAACTTTTTTATCTCACTCCAAAACGTTTTCTTATTTTCAGCAAAATTTCTTGACAGTGCCTCTCCCACTCTTTCATCTGCTCTCCTTTTGTGCACTCACCACTGTCTTCACCTTTCTTTTACTCTCCATATACTCTGCTCTTCTTACAACACTTCTGTTTTGTAAAAACCTCTCATAAGCTACCATTTTCTCTTATCACGCCCTTTACTTCATCATTCCACCAATCACTCCTCTTTCCTCCTGCACCCACCCTCCTATAGCCACAAACTTCTGCCCCACATTCTAATACTGCATTTTTAAAACTATCCCAACCCTCTTCAACCCCCCCTCCCTACTCATACTTGCATTTACCCACCTTTCTGCTCCCACCCTAACTTTCTCCTCCCTTAGTTTATACACTTTCACCTCTGACTTGCTGTTCCCATTTTCCTTATGTCCCATCTACCTCTTACTCTAACTGTAGCTACAACTAAATAATGATCCGATATATCCGTTGCCCCTCTATAAACATGTACATCCTGAATCCTACCCATCATACCTTGTATACTTATTTATCCTCTTTTTCATAAAATATGTTTTATTACCAAACCTCTTTCTACACATAGCTCAATTAAAGGCTCCCCATTTTCATTTACCTCTGGCACCCCAAATTTACCTACTACTCCCTCTACAACATTTTTACCCACTTTAGCATTGAGATCCCCAACCACAAGCATGCACTCAATTGGTTCAAAACTTCCCATGCATTCACTCAACATTTCCCAAAATCTCTCTTCCCTTCCCTAGATTAAACCTAAATACCTCCAACCCTTCTGTGGTTATGTAGTCCTGCTTCAGGACAGTAAGGGACCATGATCAGCTCTGTTCTATCATAGCTGACTGTTGCGGTGGTTGTTCATTATTATGAAAATGTTTGTTTCCTTGCAAAGCTTACTGTGTGTGGTTTACATATTAAAAAATATTAATTACAAAGAAGCCCACTAGCATGCCTAGGCACTTCAGGCAGACTAATCCTAATTCTTACTTTATATTGACACAGGTTATGGATCAGTATATTTTAATATACGTACATTATTGCATACTGATATAAAAGTTAGGTAATTGAGGTGATTAACATTAATCAGATTGATGATAATGAGGTAGTACAATACACACAACAATATTACAATTAGTTAATTTAGTAATGGGAATGGTTTTATCTCGGCATGATACTGTTACTATTAAAACTCCTATATTGGCAGAGTTTTTAAGGCAAACTTAGGAGTAACTTAAAATTTATTAGGCAATAACTATATGTATTAGGAATTTTATGTTTACTGTCATTTGGGCGAGTGTTAGTGCAAAAAAGGGGGAATTACAGATAAAGAGAGTAAGTCTTTTTATTTTGGATGTGTTCATGATAAAAAAACAGAATAGGCAGTTTTCACATAGTTAGCTGATGATGGGATGTGTTAGGGAGATGAGGTGTTTTGAAAATGGAGTTAGTCTGTAGTTCTAGAGTTTTTGGGCAGGGAGTTCCAGATTTTAGGCCCTTTTATGAACATTGAGTTTTTGTAGAGATTTAGCAGGACACAAGGAATGTCGGAGTTTTTCATGTCTGGTATTGCGTCTATGGGTCCTGTTGCAACTATCAAGAAATTGTTTTAGTTCAGGGTTAATATTATAATTTATGGTTCTGTAAATGTAGGTTGCATAGTGTAGTAAATGTGAATGTTTTGTACAGTAAGTTTAGGTCTTTGAAGAGTGGTGGGGGAGGGGGTGTTGTCTAGCATTGGATTGCATGATATTTCTTACTGCAGCTTTTTGTTGGGTTATTATTGGCTTCAGGTGGGTTGCTGCTGTTGATCCCCAGGCACAAATAGCATAGGTGAGGTAGGGATAGACGAGTGAATAGTATAGTGTGAGTATGGCTGATTGTGGTACGTAGTAACGTATCTTAGAGAGGATCCCAACTGTTTTGGATACTTTTTTTGTGTGTTGGATATGGGTGTTGAATTTCAGGTTGCAGGCCCAGGAATTTGCCCTCATTATGTTTAGCAATAAGTGTTGTCAATCATAATGTTCAGCTGGGCATCACCTGTTCTGCTCCCAAACATAATGTAAAAGGTTTTCACAATATTAAGTGCAAGTTTATTGGCAATCATCCAGGTCGATATTTTTACTAGCTCTTCATTAACAATTGTGTTTAGTGAGGCAAGATTAGGGTGGGAGATAAGTCGTGTCGTCAGCGAAGAGAAAAATCAAAACTAAGTGCTAAACCAACAAGGGTCATAAAATGCTGCAGTTATCCATAGACATTTGATCTAGCAGGGGCTGCAACTGCAACATTGGAGGCTGCCCAATAAACCAGGAATGGTCGCTGCAGGTGGATGATTTCCAAGGGTTTGTTATCCATCATTACCTGTAAAAGAAATTGCAAAGTCAGTGGTCTTTCGATAATCGTTCAGTTTTGCTCTGTGAATTCTGGCAGTGCCAGCCTTGATGGGCACTGGGTAGAGCAAGAATTTCCAGGTTAACAGTGACACTCACTGTGGCACTAACTTTCTCAATGTGGGTAAGAGGTAATTAATGAGAAAACATTCATGGAATGTTGCTTCTCATTTATTACCTCTCAAACAAGATAATTCAAATCCAAATTTTTATCTTTTAATGGTGTAAAAGATCATGTAGTTTACATGTATTATACAGTGGACCCCCGGTGTTCGTACTGCTCCAAACTCGAACAATTACGTAAGTGTATTTTTGTAAGTGATTTTGTAAGTGTATTTTTGGGGGTCTAAAAGGACTAAGCTAATTTACATTATTCCTTATGGGAACAAATTCGTTTGGTAATGGCACTTGAACAGCATTCTGGAATGAATTAATCACGAACACCGGGGGTCCACTGTATATAATACTGTTAGGCATAAAAAGCCACTACTACGCAAATACATTTTGGGCATGAAACCCAGAACCATTTTCAGGAACCCACTTGCCTGAACCTGGTTCTGGTGTTCTTCATACCATCTTTGATCCTCACTTATGTAATGTACCCAGTGTCCTCTACAATGCAGAGATAATTCTCTATTTATGCATCTAAGGAGAGACTGGCTCAAAGCCATCTTCCAAAAGACCCAATCACAATACAGGAACATTTCTTCCCCAGATCTATGGGACTGTCCTCATCTTGCACTAATAAAACAATTTACACACTGTGGCCCCCTGTGGTTTAGCGCTTCTATTTGATTATAATAATAATAATAATACACTGTGGCTTGCACATTTTCAAGCAGCTTTAGCTAGCTGCATCATCTCCCTATCATCAAAGTTGAAACTTGTCCATCCATCCCAATGACAAAAATATCCAAGAGATTTAGGTAAACTATTCCTAGATTGTTGACCACCCGTCCTCATCGTGGGACAGAGTTTAAGGAAGCTCGCACGAACACCAATGCTAGTGCTTAGTCCTAACCCTTTTAAGTTAATAAGTTTCTAAGTTTATTTAGACATAGGTACCTGGAGTATACCTGGAGAGGGTTTCAGGGGTCAAAGCCCCTGCAGCCTGGTCTGTGACCAGGCCTCATGGTAGATCAGGCTGTACACGTACAATTATTGTACATAATGTAAATTACCTAGGATAACCCTTAAAGTCTGACTTATTTCTATTGGGGTGCTTTGGCCACTAAAATATTGCCTCAGGCTGCAGAAATCATAATTCAAGCTACTTGTCTTAATTGTGGCAAAGCCCACCTTTGTTATTCCCATCAGTTTATCTTAAATATGTGGAACAGTATACTGTTTAAAGGAAGGGGAGGGGAAGGGGTCATATGTGGTAGTGATCCAGCTTCCTCTTCAAGGTAAAATTCTCTGGATATCATACTTCTGAGCTATGCAACATCTCAGCATCTAGCATGAATTTCTAACACAAGTCACCAGTGTGTTCATCCCTTGTGAAGTCCTTGCTCTTGAGGGAGGTCCCTTGATGCTGGTGAGGGGCTCTTGATCTAGTGAATTGGATCTGTGCTCCAATTCCCTGAATTAAGCCTGAATGCCTTTCACCCCCCAACCCTAACAGACTTTTATATCTCTCAACAACAAGAGTTGTCTTCAGCTGTTCCTTCAATACTCCTCAACCTCAGACTCAAAGCAGAATTCCCAACCTGTTGTACCCTTCATGTTTTTTTTTCCCCCTCAAAGAATTTATCTTGACTATTGATGAACCTACATCTGACAGTTACTGAAATACATGTACGATCACATCTGTACCCCACACACACCACATGTTGGAGGACAACTAACCTTTGCCTATCTTGGCAGCTGCCATTATCTCTTCCCTTTATTTTTTTTTTCTCTTCCACCTCTTGCCTTCAAAACTTAAATACAAATATACTATAAGACACATTCTTTGTAGTCTCATCTTCTGCAACCTTTCCCCTCCACCCCCATCCTTTGCGCATGCACACAGTAAGGGGTAAATTGGGGGGGTAGGACCAGGAGCTAGAACTTGAATCCTGGAACCACATAGGCTGGTATGCACGAACACACCAATACACAGTACATTAGCTTTACCAATTACTGAAGCTGCTGTCACCGCTCTTGTACAACCTCTCCTAACTTAACGACTGAGTTTGTTCCTATGACCACATTGGTAAACGAATTTGTTGCTAAGTGAGGAGCATACTATAATGGTAGTGGGTTTGTCAGTCACCTTTGATATGGTTTTAATGTCACCTTTGCACCATTTATAACATTCCTGGTATATTTTTAAATGTTTGTACAGTAGTGTACTGTATATTATAATACACAATAGAGGAAATCATCTCTATCATACATTATTTAGGTATGCATACTGATCAGAGAACCCGTCGTAAGTTCGAGTCGTCGGTAAACAAGTGTGTCGCTAAGTGAGGAGAGGCTGTACACCTCTATACTAGTAAATAATGTTACAATGGAGCATCAGAGAATATAGGAGATTAGATTTTAGATTTTGCCATCAAAGTGGCTAGTTTATGCACCCCTTATCCATCCTGTGGACAGTAGTGGAAAAGCATACGAGTACACAAAAGGCTTAGGAACTAGGCCCCCAAAAGAGGTTAACAGGAATGCATCTTGGTTCACGTCAGCAGTTTGATTTATATGTTGCAAGCAAATTTAGGGAATTGTTTAATATGACTGGTATCTTATTTTCACTAATATATCCTGATACATCACATAGGTTATTATACCTACACAGCCCCGGTGGCCTGATGGCTAAAGCTCTCGCCTGATGCACGGAGGGCCCGGGTTCAATTCCCGGCGGGGCGGAAACATTTCGAAGTGTTTCCTTACACACACACACACACACACACATACAACAGGCCTAGTGTCAAATCGACATGTGCCTAGGACAAAATGGTAACTAACTAACTGTGTCTATTTCAAAATAATTGTTCAAGATAGTGACCATAGGGCTGGTCACATGTTTTGCATTTGGTTTGATCACTGTATCTGCCAAACTGCCAGAAGTACTTATAACCAAGACTAAGCCTGGCTACTACATCAGTCTGTTCACTTCACTAACTGTACTGACTAGGCTGACATGACATACTGACTGGATTGACTATAGTGAATACCAACCATCTGCAGGAACTAAACAGAATGAGAAAGGGTGATGCGAGAGATGCTTGACACTGAGACAAGCTCTCATTTCCAAGATTAAAGTTCTTGTACAGCTTACAATACTGACTGGTAGGAAAGCTGGTTGTAAGTCTGAGTGGTCATTAAACAGGTAGGTCATTAAGTGAGGAGTGTATATTACTTAACCGATTATTCTGGCATGCATGGGAGGCTAAACCCATAGGGAACAGCACCTAGGGGGGAGATTGGGGAAACAGTAGTCCTTCAGGCTCAGTTGAGCCTCTAGCCAGCATCAAGGAACCTCCCTTGAGGAATGAGCTATGCCACAAATTTTCTACCCCCTCCCCTTGAGGGCACTTCTCTCGACACCAGTGAGACACGTTAAAAATCATTGTGTTTTCCTTTTCTTTGATCATACATACCTAATTACCACCATTCCCAGACTTATACTGGGGTTATATTCTGACGAACACATCGTAAGTTAAAAGCATCGTAAATTCAAATATGAATGTGATAAATAACCGTCGCTGAATAAGTAAATAAATATAATTAGTAACTAAATTCAAGTATTGAAAAATAAATAAATGAATACAAGTTAGTGACTTGCTGTCTTCATGTTGGGTCATTATCTCAAGTATCTCGAAATTGCTTTTGCACCATTGTAAAGTATAAAATTGAAGTCGAACTGTCATAAGTCGACGAGCACCTGTGTATGACCTGTATGGATTTAGCGCTCACCCTGATTAAGATACCAAATGGTGTCCTTAACAATGCTAATACAAAGAGGTGTAGTAGTCAGCTGTTTGAGAAATGAAAGGCCTCTAATACGACTAACAGCGCTGTATGACACTTGTGGGTTTAGTGCTTAGTTTTGATTATAATAATACGATGAACTTTCAGGTTGTACAAAAATCACTGCTGAGAAAATCATAGGCACCGCATGAACCCTATGGGTTTACTGCACTCCCTATCATTAATTGTGACAAGATCAGAATTTAAAGACTGAAAAAAAAATTACCTCTCATTCCCTAAATTTTTCTAGATACCCCTCATTCCCTAAATTTTTCTAGATACCCCTCATTCCCTAAATCTTTCTAGATACCCCTCATTCCCAAAATCTTTCTAGATACCCCTCATTCCCAAAATCTTTCTAGATACCCCTCATTCCCAAAATCTTTCTAGATACCCCTCATTCCCTAAATCTTTCTAGATACCCCTCATTCCCTAAATCTTTCTAGATACCACTCATTCCCTAAATTTTTCTAGATACCCCTCATTCCCTAAATCTTTCTAGATACCCCTCATTCCCTAAATCTTTCTAGATACGTCTCATTCTCTAAATCTTTCTAGATACCCCTCATTCCCTAAATCTTTCTAGATACCCCTCATTCCTGACATCATACTAGATACCCCTCATTCCCTAAATCTTTCTAGATATCCCTCATTCCCTAAATCTGTATAGATACCCCTCATTCCCTAAATCTTAATAGATACCCCTCATTCCCTAAATCTTTCTAGATACCCCTCATTCCCTAAATCTTTCTAGATACCCCTCATTCCCTAAATCATTCTAGATACCCCTCATTCCATAAATCTTTCTAGATACCCCTCATTCCCTAAATCTTTATAGATACCCCTCATTCCCTAAATCTTAATAGATACCCCTCATTCCCTAAATCTTTCTAGATACCCCTCATTCCCTAAATCTTTCTAGATACCCCTCATTCCCTAAATCTTTCTAGATACCCCTCATTCCCTAAATCTTTCTAGATATCCCTCATTCCCTAAATCTTTCTAGATACCCCTCATTCCCTAAATCTTTCTAGATACCCCTCATTCCCTAAATCTTTCTAGATACCCCTCATTCCCTAAATATTTCTAGATACCCCTCATTCCCTAAATATTTCTAGATACCCCTCATTCCCTAAATCTTTCTAGATACCCTCATTCCCTAAATCTTTCTAGATACCCCTCATTCCCTAAATCTTTCGAGATACACCTTATTCCCTAAATCTTTCTAGATACCCCCCATTCCCTAAATCTTTCTAGATACCCTCATTCCCTAAATCTTTCTAGATACCCCTCATTCCCTAAATCTTTCTAGATACCCCTCATTCCCTAAATCATACTAGATACCCCTCATTCCCTAAATCATACTAGATACCCCTCATTCCCTAAATCATACTAGATACCCTCATTCCTAAATCATACTAGATACCCTCATTCCTAAATCATACTAGATACCCCTCATTCCCTAAATCATACTAGATACCCCTCATTCCCTAAATCATACTAGATACCCCTCATTCCCTAAATCATACTAGATACCCCTCATTCCCTAAATCATACTAGATACCCCTCATTCCCTAAATCATACTAGATACCCTCATTTCCTAGATCATACTATATACTCCTCATTCATTTGATCATACTAGATTTCTCTCATTCCGTACATCATCTTAGATAACTCATTTCCTTGATTATACTATATAACCCTCACTACCTAAATCATACTAGATACCCCTCATTCTATAATTCTAGATACCCCTCATTCATAAGATTATACGAAATACACGTCATTCCCTAGATAATAATAGATATCCCACATTTTCTAGATCAGTCTTCATACCTTTCATTAACTAGATCATTGAAGATACCCCTCATTCCATAGATCACTCTAGATATCCCTCATTCCCTCGAACATACTAGATACCCCTCATTCCCTAGAACATACTAGATACCCCTCATTCCATAGATCACTCTAGATATCCCTCATTACCTAGACGATAATAGAATCCCCTTATTCCTTAGATCATATTAGAAACCCCCAATTTCCTAGATCATACTAGATACCAATCATCCCGTAGATCAAACAAGATAACACCATTCCGTAGGTACCTGGAGTATACCTGGAGAGGGTTTCGGGGTGAACGCCCCCGCGGCCCGGTCTGAGACCAGGTTTCATAGTGGATCAGGGTCTGATCAACCAGACTGTTACTGTTGGCCGCAAGCAACCCGACGTACTAACCACAGCCCGGTTGGTCAGGTACTGAGCATATGTGCCTGTCCAGCGTCTTCTTGCTGCTGGGATACCCTTCATTTCTTGGATCATACTAGATATTCCTCATTCCCTAGGTCATACTAGATATTCCTCATTACCTAGGTCATACTAGATATTCCTCATTCCCTAGGTCATACTAGATATTCCTCATTACCTAGGTCATACTAGATATTCCTCATTACCTAGGTCATACTAGATATTCCTCATTACCTAGGTCATACTAGATACTCCTCATTCCCTAGGTCATACTAGATATTCCTCATTCCCTAGGTCATACTAGATATTCCTCATTACCTAGGTCATACTAGATACCCCTCATTCCCTAGGTCATACTAGATAACCCTCATTCATTAGGTCATACTAGATACCCCTCATTCCCTAGGTCATACTAGATACCCCTCATTCCCTAGGCCATACTAGATACCCCTCATTCCCTAGATCATACTAGATATTCCTTATTCCCTAGGTCATACTAGATATTCCTCATTACCTAGGTCATACTAGATACCCCTTATTCCCTAGGTCATACTAGATACCCCTCATTTCCTAGGTCATACTAGATATTCCTCATTCCCTAGGTCATACTAGATATTCCTCATTACCTAGGTCATACTAGATACCCCTCATTCCCTAGGTCATACTAGATATTCCTCATTCCCTAGGTCATACTAGATATGGGTGTCCCGTAGCTGGATCGCTAGCGCACTCAACTCACACACTGATGTCCGGAGTTCGAATCTCCTCCGGTACGGCCGGAAAACATTAGGGACGTGTTTCCATAAGACACTTGTTCACCCATCAGTGTAAAAAAGGTACCTGTGTGTTAGTGGTCTCGTGTGGGTCGCATCCTGGGACAAGGACCTAATTTGCGGGAAATGCTCAGCATAACAAGAGGATTTCTATATAGTAGTATGTCATTGATGTCAGCTAGTAAATAAATATATTATATCCCTCATTCTCTAGATACTAGATACCTGTCTTTCTTGAGCATGCTAGATTCCCCCTCATTCCCTAGATCATTCTAGATATCTCTCATTCCCTAGATCATTCTAGATTCCCCTTCCTAGATACTAGATATCCATAATTCCCTGGATCATATTAGATACCCTCATTCCCTAGAGCATACTAGATATCTAGGGAATGAGGGGTATCTAGTATTATATAGGGAATGAGGGGTAATACTAGATACCCCTCATTCCTAGATCATAATAGATACCGCTCGTTCCTATATCATACTAGATACCCCTCGTTCCATACATCATTCTAGATACCCCCTTGTTCCATTGATCATTCTAGATACCCCTCGTTCCATAGATCATTCTAGATATTCATCATTATGTAGATCATACTAGATACCCCTCTTTCCCTAGATGATACCAGATACCCCTCATTCCTAGGTCAGACTGATAACCTTCATTCCCTAGATCATAGTAGATACCTCTCATTTCCTAGATCAAATTAGATACCCCCACATTCCCTAGATCAGACTAGATACCCCATATTCCCTAGATCATACTAGATATTCCTCATTCCCTAGATGATACTAGATACCCCTCATTCCCTGTATCATGCTAGAAATCCCCATTCCCTAGATCACACTAGATACCCCTCATTGCCTAGATCACACTAGATACCCCTCATTTCCTAGATCATATTAAATACCCCTCACTCTCTGGCTTTAATCCACATTGAGGCCTCGTCAAGGACGACCACGGGGGCGTTGACCCCCGGAACTCCCTCCAGGAAGACCGTACAGATGCTTTTCTTCTCAAACCCACGACCCACACGGGTAAACTAACATCGAAAAGCTAGAAGCAGCGCCTATAACAACGTCCTCCTATGCCGCTGTCTAGGAAACGTTTCGGTCCTGGGACCCTGACTACAGAAGTGATCAAGGTCCCACGACCGAAACGTTTTCTGTGTCGAAATGTTTGGTTACGTGTGTTTCTAAAGCAACATCTCTAGTATTAGACTAGTACTAGAGCTATCAGGGATAATTATTATCTTTATTTCTACAAGTACATGATACAACTTATAAAGACCATAGCTGACATCAGGGGCTTTCTATATGAAAGCCCCTGGTTATGCAGACCATTTATCGCAAATTAGGTGAATTTTGTCCCCAGGATGCGACCCATACCAGTCTACTAACACCCAGGTACCTACTTACTGCTATGTGAACAGGGACAGCAGGTGTCTTAAGGAAACACGTCCTAATGTTTCCCCCCCCCCGTACCGGGGATCGAACCACGGACCTCAGTGTGTGAGTTGAGTGCGATACCAGTCGAGTGAACTACAGACCTGGAACGCTGGGGATTATTATTACAATCATAACGAAGCGCTAAACCCACTGGGGAAATGTGCAAACACTCCCAAGAATAGAATTCCAAATTTACGCATAGAAAACAAATAATTTGGAAATTCTCTGGATATATATAAAAAACCTGTGTCTATGACAGGATTATTACCATAGGGGAGCGCTAAACGCACAGATCCGATCCCCTAGAACAAGAGCCCCTCACCAGCATCAAGGAACCTCCCTTGAGGGGGTAAACGAAAGACATACTGGCGATATTTACATTCCTACACTGACTTTCCTCTTAAATCTGTGGTATGGTTTGTTTGTAATCGTGTCATTACGATTTCGGGAGTCACATCGCATTTTAGTAGGTCAGTGCCTCTTAAGAGTCCTCAAGACAGACCGCAAGCTAATCCGAGCTAATTTAAGTCCTCAGTTTCCTTCCTAACTCATCGTTTTTGCTCTATTGACTGAAGGAGTACAAGGCGACACACGAGAAAGCAATTGCTCACCCACATCTAGTCAAAATGTGTCCTCCTAGAAAAATATATGGGCAAACGTCCCTTATCATGGAGTCACCTTGAGACTGTCCCCAGGAAAACAAAAATGGTATAACATTTGAGAACTACTACTAAACTACCCAAAAACTTCACAAAATGTCTTAGTAGTAAAAATTAGACATGTGCAGCATCTGGGCATCTTTATAAAGATACCCAGATTTTGCACAAGTGTCTAATTATCATGTTGTCATACTGTATACCATTCATGTACGACTTGATAGCAGCCCAGAGTGGTTTACACGCGTCTCTTGACAATCTTAAAACTCTGTTATGCGACCCAGTACTAAACTACAGAACTAGTTACTTGGAACGACTTACCAAACAAGACAGTTCGCTTACAATACCTTCCAATTTGACTTTTACTATACTGCGGGTACTACCATCTCTGCCTCTGAGCTTCTGTCTGCAGTTTTTAACATAGGTTTCTATATAAGAGGTGTGTAGATTGGCCGACGACTCTTGCAGAGACTGGTCTACACTCTTCCATATCTTCGGCTGCAGATCAACAGACAGGGATATAAGCCACAGTGCCGTGTCTTCCTTTGCAGATGACACCCGAATCTGCATGACAGTGTCCACCGTTGAAGACACTGCAAGACTCCAAGCAGACATCAACCAAATCTTTAAATGGGCTGCAGAAAACAATATGAAGTTCAATGATGAGAAATTTCAATTACTCGCTTGTTCTATCTAGGCTGGAATATTGCTGCACACTAACTGCACCTTTCAAGGCAGGTGAAATTGCTGAACTAGTAAATGTGCAGAGAACCTTCACGGCACGCATAACTACAATAAACCACCTCAATTACTGGGAACGCTTGAAGTTCCTAAACCTGTACTCCCTGGAACGCAGGCGGGAGAGATACATTATTATATACACTTGGAAAATCCTAGAGGGATTAGTACCAAACTTGCACACGAGAGTCACTCCCTACGAAAGTAAAAGACTCGGCAGACGATGTAACATCCCGCCAATGAAAAGCAGGGGTGCTACTAGCACGTTGAGAGACAACACAATAAGTGTCAGGGGCCCAAGACTGTTCAACTGCCTCCCAGCATACATAAGGGGGATTACCAATTGACCCCTGGCTGTCTTCAAGCAGGCACTGGACAGGCACCTAAAGTCGGTGCCTGACCAGCCAGGCTGTGGTTCGTACGTTGGATTGCATGCGGCCAGCGGGGTTCGAACCCGCGGTCACAGAGTCTCAAAACTCCAGACCGTCGCGACGGTCTGGAGTTTTGAGACTGTGACCGCGGATTCGAACCCCACCCGTGGTATGATATGTAAATCCTGGTTACCACTGTAGATTATAGCGAGAAAATCCACATTGTGAAGGGTAACGACTCTTCAAAAAAAAAAAAAAAAATCTATACTAAAATATACTATCTTCCTATTTAGAGCAGAATGAAAAACAAAGATAAGCTTATAAAAACTAGCACAGATGCTCACCCAGCAGACATGACCTTGAGATGCGTGGAAAATGGAGGTACGTCGCCACAGAGATTTCCAAATATTGCACATCTCATTCTTCGTCACCTCTCAGTATATATACCGCTGTAATTAACAAGTAAACTAATCAATATAAATACCTAACCATTGCAAGTAAATCTAACATTCGGGTCTTAAGTCAGATGACCCGCAGGTGGATTTTTTGGTCATCTGACCGAGGCCTTCCGGTGGCTTACCGGTCCACCCCCCCTTAAAAAGTATGGTCATAGTTATAACCATATAGTAATGCTATATATGTGTATATAGCATATCGCTATAAATAAAAAGCATAATAAAATACCAAGTTGGCTGGTTAATGAGATTTAAAGCCTATAGACTACACTATGATCATCAACCCTCCACTAACCATCTCAGTACCAAATAACAACACCTTAACCCTCTTCAATTGTATATACTAAGCGTATATACAATGAAAGAAACTCACCCTTCAGGGTATATATCCTGCTTCCCCGGAGGATATACATCTCACGTGTGTGATGGATAGGTGGTGTGTAGTAATGACTATCCCTTCGCCAGCATACAACTAATAGAACGTAGACTCAACATCTGTAGGCACACAGAACATACACAAATCACCTACGTATGTGCTGGTTATTTGTATATTATTCTCACACTAGTAGACTAACACCCAGGCACCTGTTTTACTCCTGTTTTACTGCTAGGTGAAGAGGGACAGTAGGTGTCTTAAGGAAACACGTCGTAATATTTCCACCCGTAACGGGGATCGACCCCTGGACGTCAGTGTGTGAGCTGAGTGCGCTACCAATCGAGCTACGAGACACCCGCATCACCCACAGACACACAACAACACAATCTAAACAGACATATGACAGCATTAAACACAATCCTCACACAAAACAAATACACGCAACACAAACGAAAAATACGCACAGCACAAAATACAACACAAAATTCAGACAAAACAATACGCATTACGCACTAAAGCTGACATTTCAACTCAAATACTTTTTATATAGATTCAGGTAACAGCAGATTACATTTGGAACTGAAACCGTAATAGATACACGATATCTATCGTACTAGAGCCATCAAAAAAACGATACTAGACAACATGTACCAATACAAGCCGGTACTTAAAAAAAATCATATCATGAATAAAGTCCAGTGACAAAATATATTAACATTATCAAGTTAAATGTTCGCGATACATGAAACATTTACCGATAAATGGATGTTAAATATATTATTGGAATGTAAATGTTATAACGAGACTAAGCACGGCCTGGTAGACGTACTTGGTCGTATTTACACACGCAATTCACAATACTCCTGGTATACCCACACACTCCTGGCATACCCACACACTCCTGGCATACCCACACACTCCTGGCATACCCACACACTCCTGGCATACCCACACACCTCACACTGGAGCCACATGCCCTCCTAGGCAAGGTCTCCATCATGGTCATAATGCCAACGTTGATTCCTGAATACCCCGTCTGAAACACTGCCCGAAGGATCCATCCTACAATGAGTTATTCCTGCTCATTGTCCTATATAATTTTAATGTTAAGATCCGACGCCTGTTACCCAAGACAAACACAGTACCCCTGAGTCTTCAAGACTACGGTACTCTTCAGTCCCAAGACTGAGGCTCTGATTACCTCATCTTCTGTATATAGTTCTACTGTCTTTCAGTTATGTCCTTAAATTTGTATTAAGTCACTAGAGGGCGAAACGTCTATATAGGCTGTAGTTGCCACCTTAACCTAGACAACTTTCTCACGCCCAAGGTTAAATCTTATTATTAGTCATAATAATATTAATAATAATAACATAAATAATAATAATAATAATAATAATAATAATAATAATAATAATAATAATAATAATAATAATAATAATAATATATAATAATAATAATAATAATAATAATAATAATAATAATAATATAAATAATATAAATAATATAAATAATAATAATAATAATAATAATAACTGGAATAAGAGCAATGTTGCCCATAATGATGTGTTGTCAACCTGTTCGATTCCTTGTTACTTCAACACAAATTGTGTGTTCATGTATAAACTTCTCCCTTAACGGCAATGTTAAATTTTGTATGACAGACTGAGAGAGGATTTCTGAACTAATTACCGAGGTGCAGCTTCCCATGTGTCAAAGTTAGTTAGTGTGTGTACTCACCTATTTGTACTCAAATAGGTGAGTACATACACTAACTTTGAAGCATGGGAGGCTGTTCATCGGTAGTTAGTTCAGCAATTCTCTTTCAGTTCAGTTTGTGTGTGTGTGTGTGTGCTCGATCCTCAGTCCTCACAGAATAGTTTTACAGTAACGACTCATGTTGAAAGAGGGAGGACCAAACACCCACATATTAACTCTCTATAACAAGATGCTCGTCTGTAGGGCCCACCGGACCCGCTACTTCCCAAGGACACAACGAACTACGAACGGAGCGAACGGAGTGGCAAAAAAGTAAGCAGGAAGCGTTTAAATTTGCACGATTAGCAATGCCAGCACCAGACTGGGCTGTATTGTGACTAGTAATTAGATAAACTGTGTTGGGCAGTGTGTGGTTGTAGAATTTATGTGATTTTTGACGGATGTGCACTGATGTAGCGAGCAATAATTTGCATATCCCTGTCGAAATCATGTGCATGGTCCTGTCAAAATTATTAAATGCAGCTGTCAATCTTCTTTTAGTGTGTTAGGCAAGCCTTCTATTTGTTCATTCATTATTATAATCTAAAACAAACGCTAAACCATACGCATAAGATGGCCGTTAGTGGCATGTAGGGCGCATGATGAGTGTATAAACTGTAGTGGCGTAGGTCCTAGAAGTTGAGGATTTTTGCGATTGTTTAGAAGCTGTGTGAGCTATTTGATAAGTTCAAATACTGATCGGAAAAAAATATAAAATGAGATCTGAATAAGTATCCCAAGTAATGTGATTTTACTGTAGTAGCACTGCAAGCTGATGATAATATATGTTTCGGCACTGCTTTGGAATCGATTTTAATAAAAAAATAAATATATATATATATATATATATATATATATATATATATATATATATATATGTCGTGCCGATTAGGTAAAACTGGTCAATTAGCAAGAACTCATCTAAAATTAAGTCCTTTCTAAAATTTTCTCTTATACGTTTAAATATATATTTTTTCATTTATGTTAATGTAAGAATTTTTAATTTTGTACCAAGAGAAACTTTGAAAACCTACCTAACCTTATTACAACAAGCGCAATTTAATTTAGCCTAACCCAACTAAATATATTTTAGATACGTTAACAATAATTTAATAATAAACAAACAAAGTGAAATATATTTTTCGTTAGGTTCAGAATGATTTTTGCGAAATTATTGCATACACAAATTTTCGCTTGCCTTATATGGCAAGAAGAGCGTTGCTATTTAAGTCAAAATCGCAAGTTTTACCTAATCGACATATATATATATATATATATATATATATATATATATATATATATATATATATATATATATATATATATGATGGAGGGTGGTGTTTTGTTTGTCAGGAAGGAGAATAACTTCTGAAGCGGGTCTAAAACATCCTCTGTTGAATATTTAAGGCCCAAATAAATACGTGTTTTCACGTAATCGCATGGAAAACAATTTGACAATTTTGTTGAATAAGTTTGGAAGGTATGCTGGTCCAAACCACTAATTACCTGCCACTAGGTACGATAAATCAGGGTTGAAAGTTTAAATCCTATCGAAAGATGCATTTTCCAGACTGTGGTTTTCACCCAGTTTTAAAAAGAAAATACTTCACTGTAACAATATAACATATGAGTTTCGTGTTGCAAGAGAAGCCAAACAAGAATATACAAACATACACTAGGAAATACACGTGAAGCTAAAACTGATTATACAACTGTATAATGTATTCCGATTAGTAAGCTAATCTCGTGAGAGATCAGGTTGCTTTGTAGCATCCCAAGGCTTCCAAGATGCTGCATCCTGCCTTGTAACATCTCCAAGGCCTGCAAGATGCTGCATCCTTATCTGGCAGACGTTGCACCCCCCCCCCTTGCAAATATTATCATTAAAAAATAGCGAAATGACTGATAAACCCGCAGAAACCATTCCTCTTCTCCTTAGAGAAGCTATAGAGAACAGGGACTCTAGGCTGGACTCAGAAGCAGCAGACATTGTCTATAGACACCATTCTACCAAGTGGATAAATTAGACACATTTGCAACACCTGGTGTCTTTATTGAGGAAACGTTTCGCCACACAGTGGCTTCAATGGACTGATGAAGCCACTGTGTGGGCGAAACGTTTCTTCAATAAAGATACACAATTATTGCATATGTGTCTAATTTATCAACTTGTCGGTTCTTTGAGCCATTTATCTTCACTACCAAATGGAACTTAAAAGTTGGAGAGATGTGGGGTTTTAAAGAATAAAAAGGCCTTAATAATACGTGCCTTTTAATTTTTATGTGCTCTTTTAATCGCATTAATAAATATATAATAATAAATATAATAATAATCTTTATTTTCTACAAGTACATGATACAACTTATACAGACCATAGCTGACATCAATGACATACTATATATATTGAAAGTCACTAGTTATGTTGAGCATTTCTGGCAAATTAGGTCAATTTTGTCCCAGGATGCGACCCACACCGGTCGACTAACACTCAGGTACCTATTTTACTGCTAGGTGAACATGAACAGCAAGTGTCTCAAGGAAACATATCCTAATGTTTCCACCCGTACCGGGGATCGATCCCTGGACCTCAGAGTGTGAGCTGAGTGCGCTAGTAATCGAGCAACGCATTCGCAAAAAAGGCACTGAATAGAGGAACCTTAATTGAGGGGCGAACTGCGAAATGTCTTAAGTGTGTGTCTGTGTTGTGTTAGGTAACACGTAGAGAGTGTTGAACACCTGCGTTCTTATGTTCATAATGTTCACGTTTCAGCGATCATTACAGCATCTTCCGCGTCAGTGGGACAAATGGTGCTATTATAAAAATGTTTAAGCCTTTTTCTTCTCGCCAGAAGAGATTACTGGTATGATGCTTCCTCCCAGCAGCATCCAAAACAGTATGATTTTCTCAGTCATATTTCTTGTTGCATAATAACCCACAGAGACAGAACCTCAGGAGGTTGACTGATCTGTATATTTCGACCCCCTTCTGGGGTCCTCTTCTGCTGAAGTTTGTCTCAATGTGGGGTTATTACTGAACATTAACAAGTGTTCATTATTCCTTAGTTATCCAACTTCTTGTTTTCCTTAGTTCATCCCTTCTCCCGTTCTTCTTCTGTTCTTCCTTTGGCCTCCAATCCCTAGCTTTTCCACACCCCTTCCCTCTGTTTTCCCCCTATATTTTTTCCCTCTGTACTCTTCCCTTTCCACACCCATTCCTCTCTATCTACTGGACGCTGTTCTGCTGCCCCTTTGCTTTCTTTCATTCTTCTTATTTTTCTACGAGGACCTGCGAGGGAGAGATATATTGGTATGTGTAAATGACCCCACTGGAAATAAGTCACTCTGTCTGACCTTTTTTGGGGTCATCCTGGGATCTCTACACATATGCTGCTATGCATGATAATCTATGTAACTGTATTTGTGTATACCTGAGTAAACTTACTGTTTGTTTAGTTTATATTCTTGGCTTATTACTCTTGCTTTCCCCTCTTACCTTTTCCGTGCTTATGTTTCTCTCTGTTACGTCATTTTTTTTTTGGTTCTGGTTATTTTCTCGTCTGTATCTGTGTGTCTCTTTGTTTATGTCTCTCTCTCTCTCTCTCTCTTTGTCTCCCTTTCTTTGATCCGTCTCCCTGTCTTTGTCTCCCTCTCTTTTATCTATCTCTGTCTCCCTCTCTTTGTCTCCCTATCTTTTATCTATCTCTGTCTCTCTGTCTTGGTCTCCCTCTTTTTTATATATCTCTGTCTCCCTGTCTTGGTCTCCCTCTCTTTCAACCAGCTGTCTCCCTGTCTTGGTCTCCCTCTCTTTCAACCAGCTGTCTCCCTGTTATTTCCCGTTTCTCTGAACAACAAATCACCAATCTGTCACTAGCCAGCTGGTTCACGAATCTTCACTGAACAATAGTCGAGCAGGACCGAGAATTGGATCCTGATGGGTCAGCCACTCCCATGCAACTACCGAGGGACTCAAAGGAACTTTGAGAAGCAGTCTTCTGTACTGAATCCCAGCTCCTGGGCCTCCCATTTTCCCCATACGTACGTTTTGGTGCCTCCAATCTCTCTTCTGCTATCAACCATTAACCCGTTATCTGTTTTCCCTGTTATTTATATGCAGAAAACGGAATAGATACTTGGCAGATATGCTACCCGATAAAATCCGGATTTGCATCCACGTAAAAAGGAGCTTTATTTATGCCGGGGTCTCCATATCTTTATTATAAAGGCCTCGGTGGTAAAGCACATATATAGCATCTACCGCTTTATTCAGGGTAAAGCCTGTCTCGCTGTTCAATGGCGGAGGATCGAGCCTTCACTACTCTGTGGGCAAAATATCCCACTCTGGGTTAACTTTCCAATAATAATATTAATAAAAATAAAAATGAAAATAATAATAATAATAATAATAATAATAATAATAATAATAATAATAATAATAATAATAATAATAACCTGGAGTCTACCTGGAGGGCATCCCGGGGGTCAACGCCCCCGCGCCCCGGTCCACGACCAGGCCTCCCGGTGGATCAGGGCTTGTTTAGCCAGGCTGTTACTGCTGGCCGCACGTAGTCCAACATACGAACCACAGCCCGGCTGATCCAGCTCCCTCTTGAAGGCAGCCAGGGGTCTATTGGTAATTCCACTTATGGCTGGTGGGAGGCTGTTGAACAGTCTTGGGCCCCAGACACTTATGGTTTTTTCTCTTAGTGTACCAATGTCGCCCCTATTTTTCATTAGGGGTATTTTGCATCGCCTGCCCAGTCATTTACTTTCGTAGGGAGTGATTTCTGTGTGCAGATACGGGACCATTCCTTCTAGGATTTTCCAAGTGTAGATTATGATGTATCTCTCTCGCCTACGTTCCAGCGAGTACAAGTCAAGTGCTTCCAAGCGTTCCCAGTAGTTGAGGTGTTTGATAGAACTTATACGTGCAGTAAAAGTTTTCTGTACATTCTCTAGATCTGCAATTTCACCTTCAATGGAGATGTTAATGTACAGCAATATTCCAGCCTAGAGAGAACTGAACGTTCTCATTATCCATTCTATCATTTTCTTTGCAGGTGAGATCGTGGCACTTCCATTCCACCAATGCAGTGGAAGACAATCAGGCCCTACGGGTTTAGCGATTCCTCCATTTAAAATATAAGAATCACATTTTCCAAAAATTGTCTTGGCTTTCCGAAATTTCGGGTCCCTGCACTTTCCCTCCCCCCCCCCCAAGCTTGTTTTACCAGCTTGATCATAGACGCCATTTAACTTTTTTCCTCTCGTTCAAGGGACGTGGTCAGGAAGCTGGAATTCTTTGAAGGCGATTCTATAATGTTTCTGGCCGGGTCTTAACGTTCCCACTTGCACTGTCGGGGGAGGAATATACACTGAGAGGTGTATATTCCTCAGGGTGTATATACACCGTGTGTGGCTCTCAATAATACACATCGAAGTTAGTTTTTTAAGCGTATAAACACTGAGAGGTATGTATATAAATATGGAGGAAAATAAAGCAATGGGACATATGCAAGAGGGAAGACCCAATAGATCAATGGAACACAGATAAAACCATTGTTTCAGGGGAATGTATAATGAAAGGGACTTAATGGTTGCATAATAACTGAAAAAAGCGAAGCCCAAGAGGTAGAGCTTAATGCTAAAACACACACACACACACGGGCCAGGAGCTATGAATCGACCCCTGCAACCACAACTAGGTGAGTACACAGACTCAGGAGGAAGAGCAAATGCAACCACAAACTCCACCTTCACAGCAACCCCCCCATAGTTCCTCCTCAGGTCTCCCGCTCCCCCAACCCTAACGTTCCCCCCAGACTACAGTTTTAAACAAGAAGTTACAGGTTTCTTATATAAAAGCAGATGGAATAACACATGAATGTGAGGAGTGGCATGAAAGAATCAAGGAGACGTCCCCAGACATAATAGGGTTCACAGAAACGAAACTCACCAGGATGATAACAGAGGCAATCTTCCCACCTGGATATCAGATCCTGATAGAGGGAGCAGAGGGGGAGGGGGAGTTGAACTGCTCATTAAAAACCGGTGGGGATTTGAGGAAATGGAAGGAATGGATGAAATGGGCGAAAGGGACTACATATTAGAAACAATTCAGTCTGGGGGCCCTAAGATGGTAATTAACATAAGAACATAAGAAAGGAGGAACACTGCAGCAGGCCTGTTGGCCCATACTAGGCAGGTCCTTCACAATCCATCCCACTAACAGAATATTTGCTCAACCCTATTTTCAAAGCTACCCAAGAAATAAGCTTTGACAATTCTACCCACTCATGCGCGTACATCCCACCACAGAACTGCAGGAGGCTAAGAGAAGAATACAAAGACAGCAACAGAGCAATGGTGTAAACACTAGCTAAGGTGGCCAGAAGAGCTCACACGGGTAGAGCAAAGTTGCTAGTTATGGGTGATTTCAATCACAAGGAGATTGACTGGGAAAACCTGGAGCAACATGGGGTTCCAAAATATGGAGAGCCAATATGATGGATGTGGTACTGGAGAACCTCATGCATCAACATGTTAGGGACACTACCAGAGAGAGAGGTGAGGATGAACCAGCAAGACAGGACCTAGTATTCACCTTGAGTAGTTCAGACATCGAAGATATCACGTACGAAAGACCCCTCGGAGCTACAAATACATAGTAGAGTTACAAGTGGAGAGGGTAGCAGGAGTAGGATGGGAAAAGCCAAACTACAAAAGGGGTACAACAGAGGCATGAGGAATTTTCTGCAAGAGATTCAGTGGAAAAGAGAATTGGTAGGAAAATCAGTAAACGAAATGATGGACTATGTGACAACAAAATGCAAGGAGGCAGAGGAGAGGTTTGTTCCTAAGGGCAACAGAAATAATGGGAAGACCAGAACGAGTCCTTGGTTCACTCAAAGGTGTAGGGAAGCAAAAAACCAAGTGTGCTAGAGAATGGAAAAAGTACAGAAGACAAAGGGCCCAGGAAAATAAAGAGATTAGTCGAAGAGCCAGAAACGAATATGCGCAGGTAAGAAGGGAGGCTCAGCGACAATACAAAAACGACATAGCATCGAAAGTCAAGTCTGACCCGAAGCAGTTGTATAGCCACATCAGGAGTAAGACAACAGTCAAGGACCAGGTAATCAGGCTGAGGAAGGAAGGTGGGGAGTTCACAAGAAACGACCAAGAGGTATGTGAGGAGCTCAACATGAGATTTAAAGAAGTATTTACAATGGAGACAGAAAGGACTCCGGGTAGTCAGAGTAGGGGGATACACCAACAAGGGATACACCAACAAGGGATACACCAACAAGGGATACACCAACAAGGGATACACCAACAAGGCCCAACAAGGGATTTATAACTTTACCCGTGCTGGATGAAATCACACAACGAGGAGGAGGTGAAAAGCTCAACTTTCCTAAGGCGGTGGGACCAGACAACATCTCTCCGTGGGTCCTTAGAGAGGGAGCAGAGACGCTGTGTGTGCCACTAGCAAAAATCTTCAATACATCCATTGAAACTGGGCAACTACCTGAGGTGAGGAAGACGGCAAATGTAGTCCCAATTTTTAAGAAAGGAGACAGACACGAGGCACTAAACTACAGACCTGTGTTACTGACGTGTATAGTATGCAAGGTCATGGAGAAGATTATCAGGAGGAGAGTGATGGAGCACCTAGAACGAAACAAGCTTATAAGCGACAACCAGCATGGTTTCAGGGAAGGGAAATCCTGAGTCACAAACCTACTGGAGTTTTATGACAAGGTAACGGAAGTAAGACACGAGAGAGAGGGGTGGTTAGATTCCATTTTTTTAGACTGCAAGAAGGCCATCGATACAGTTCCTCACAAGAGATTAGTGTAAAAGCTAGAGGATCAGGTAAGCATAATAGGAAACGCACTGCAATGGATCAGATAATACCTGACAGGGAGGCAACAACGAGTCATGGTACTTGATGAGGTGTCAGAGTGGGCGCCTGTGACGAGCGGGGTTCCACAGGGGTCAGTCCTATGACCAGTGCTGTTTTTGGTATATGTGAATGACATGACGGAAGGAATAGACTCAGAAGTGTCCCTGTTTGCAGATGATGTGAAGTTAATGAGGAGAATTAAATCGGATGAGGATCAGGCAGGACTACAAAGAGACCTGGACAGGCTGGAAGCTTGGTCCAGCAACTGGCTCCTCGAATTTAACCCTGCCAAATGCAAAGTCATGAAGATCGGGAAAAGGCAAATAAGACCGCAGACAAAGTATAGGCTAGGTAGCCAAAGACTGCAAACCTCACTCAAGGAAAAAGATCTTGGGGTGAGTATAATACCGAGCACATCTCCTGAGGCGCACATCAACCAGATAACTGCTGCAGCATATGGGAGCCTGGTAAACCCAAGAATAGCATTCTGATACCTCAGTAAGGAATCTGTACACTGTGTACGTCAGGCCAATGTTGAAGTATGCAGCACCAGTTTGGAACCCACACCTGGTTAAGCACGTCAAGAAATTAGAGAAAATGCAAAGGTTTGCAACAAGACTAGTCCCATAGCTAAGGGGTATGTCCTACGAAGAAAGGCTAAGAGAAATTGGCCTGACGACACTGGAGGACAGGAGAGTTAGGGAAGACATGATACCTACATATAAAATACTGCGTGGAATTGACAAGTGGACAAAGACAGGATGTTCCAGAAATGGGACACAGAAACAAGGGGTAACAACTGGAAGTTGAAGACTCAGATGAGTCAAAGGGATGTTAGGAAGTATTTCTTCAGTCACAGAGTTGTCAGGAAGTGGAATAGTCTGGAAAGTGACGTAGTGGAGACAGGAACAATACATAGTTTTAAGACGAGGTATGATAAAACTCATGTAGCAGGGAGAGAGAGGACCTAGTAGCGATCAGTGAAGAGGCGGGGCCAGGAGCTATGAATCGACCCCTGCAACCACAACTAGGTGAGTACACTCACACACACAAAACAAAGATTGTAAATAAATTTAAATTTCCTCCACAGCCTGCAAGTGAGCAGCAACAGTCTACTAAATCCGATTACGCGAACTCTATGTCCAAACAGAACCAGGAGCTCGGCACTAATTGGCAGTAGTGCACACTGGGTCACAGTGACAACAATGCTATTGTAATAGTGAGGGATTTCTAGCCACTGATTACCTCACCACTTGACCTGACCACATGTCCTGTCCACTTGTCCTGTCCACTTGACCTGACCACTTGACCTGACCACTTGACCTGACCACTTGACGTGACCACATGTCCTGTCCACTTGTCCTGTCCACTTGACCTGACCACTTGACCTGACCACTTGACCTGACCACATGTCCTGTCCACTTGTCCTGTCCACTTGACCTGACCACTTGACCTGACCACTTGACCTGACCTAGCCATAGAAATGATAGCAGTAGACGTCAGCAGTAGAGCTTTATCGAGTCATGTTTCCCTCTGTGTAGAGCTTTATCAAGTCATGACTTAATGAAGCTCTATCTAGAGCTCTTCACCAAACACCCAAACAAGCAAGCACAGTAATTCGTGGGAGATTGGTTGCCCAAATTGCCACAGCAAAACAGGTTGTGTACTGCAATACATCTTTCTGACCTTCCAGGGATCGAAACCTATTTAACCGGGGGGTTTAAAGCCTATCAACTACACGATGGTCATTAAGGCTGCATGACACAGTATTTAAAATACAAATTTACTTACTCAAGGGAATACATTTTACTCTGAATGTATATAGCACAATACACACTGATATATACACTCATATTGGTGTATATAAACACTAGGATATATATATATATATATATATATATATATATATATATATATATATATATATATATATATATATATATATATATATATATATATATATAAAACAGTATCTATAACAGGTACTTCTGTTGCAATACACAGCAGCAACGGCAACGGTAATTTTAACGGCACTAACAACAACAGTTGGATTCTAACGACGAGTCGCTAGAAGCAGTATGGAAGATGACGATATGAGAGTCAAGACAACGTTTCGCTCAAAGGAGAGCGTCGCCAAGCCATGGGAAACTCTATATAGAGCGAAACGTCGTTGCGACTGAAGCTCGAAATGCTGCAGCGATGCAGCAGAGAAGAAGGGGAGGGGCCAGGAGCTAGAAATCGACCCCTGGAACCACAACTAGGTGAGTACAAGCTTTCACAGTGACAGCTTAGAAAGCTATGTAGAGCTTTATCGTTGACCCTCAAGCTTAAGCTTGAGGGTCCCTAATCCCGGAGGGCCCACAGAAGCGACTTTAGTCCACATTGCTTAAAAATTCTGGGTCTACTGTATGAAAAGGGGTTGCGAAGGGGCCCCCATAACAGTCCAAGCATCAGGGCCCTAAAAATGTAGGTCCCCCCCACTGTTGATTTGTTTAAACTTCATGAAAAGCTTAACGTTATTACAACTCCCTCAAGTTTCACCAACCTGTCATTATTATACATCATAGCAAGGGCCAGTAGGCCTGCAACAGTGCTCCTTCTTAATGATCTAATATCAACAGAGTGGCTAGTACGACTACCAATAGCCAGTAGCGACAGCATCAACCCAACGACCTGCAGAGGATCGTTAGGCTTGGTATGCTCTGCATAACAAGGGGCTTTCTATATAGTAGTATGTCATTGATGTCAGCTAGGCCTGTATACCTTGTACATGTATTTGTAATTGATGTCAGCTAGGCCTGTATACCTTGTACATGTACTTGTAATTGATGTCAGCTTGGCTTGTATACCTTGTACATGTACTTGTAACTGATGTCAGCTAGGCCTGTATACCTTGTACATGTACCTGTAGAAATAAATATATTATTATTATTATTATTATTATTATTATTATTAGGAAGCGTCAATGCTTTCTCCACCAATACACTGTGAAGGTGTTGGGGCTACGCAATACACCGACTTGTGTCAGCAGAAGTGTGTCATGCATGTGTTGTATTGAGCGAGGTGTTCAGATAGCCTGGCCTCCAGGATGGTGAGAGAGGCTGGGGACAGGGTTGATTTTCGTGAGGGGGAATTAGAGAAGGAGGGGGATTAATAGCTGGGTTGGTAGCACACTCAGCTCACACACTGAGGTTTGTGGTTCGATCCCCGGAACGGGTGGACACATTGGGGCGTGTTGCATTAAGATGCCTGCTGTTCATGTTCACCTGACAGCAAGTAGGTACCTGGGTGTTAGTCACCTAGCAGTAAGTAGGTAGGTAGGATGCTGGGAATGACGTATTGTAGATTGACTATTTGTGGTTGCAGGGGTCGAGTCACAGCTCCTGGCTCCGCTTCTTCGCTACTACACCCACTCTGCCTTCTCCAAGAGCCTTGTCGTACCTCATCTTTAAGCTATGTATGGATCCTGTGTGTGTGCATGTGTGTTAGTGAACGAGTGTGTGTGAGAAATCACACACAATAACCCTAACTTCCCCCTAACCATAGAGGCTAAAGTTGCGTACCAAACAAGCCAGAGTTTTTACAAATGGGTTATTAAACAAGAGAAGTCGAACCGGAGGTAATGGAACCAGGCGAGTGAAAGTGGACATGAAAGATTAGACTCTGGGTTGATGGTGAAGGTGATAAACGAGGGAAGGGAGGGAATGGAAAGGAAGAGGAAGAAAGGAAGCTCGAGTAGGGAGAGAAAGAAGAGAGAGAGGGAATACGAGGATGCGAATAGAGAAGAGATGGTGTGTGGGGGAAAGAGGGAAAAAAATATGAAGGGAGTGAAAGAATTGAAAGAAGCAAGGGGGAGAAAGAGACGAAGAGGATGTGGAGGAATAGGATGTGAGGAATAGGAAAGTGAAATTAGGAAGAAAATGAAGATAGGAATAAAAAAGAAAGACCCCTTCGAAAATATAAGAAAAGAAGAAGAAGAAGAAGAGGCTTAACAACCTAAGAAACCCAGGTCGTCTTAAGACTTTTCGAGTACATCATCGGACGAAATTTTCCAGAAACTCAAAATGACAATACGAGAGAAAAATAAATAAAAAAATAATAAGAAAGAAATACAAAAGTAAGAAACTGGTAAAAGGAAGGAGAAACTGTTCTATGTTTTTTCAATTTCACGTAAGAGGGCTGAGGAGGAGTAGAAAAAATCTTACTTGTGATCTTACATCACTTACCCCGAGGTATAGAATGAGAAGATATGGTCCAGGTACCCCGTTCAACGGGGTCCCGCATTCAACATGGTTTCCCCGTTCAACGGGATTCCTCATATAACAGAGCTAGCTAGATATATGTCCCTGCTAGTCATCTATATTGCAACTAACCATTACAACGTTGCAAAGGCAGCAACAGGAGAAATGAGGGGAAGTTTTTTCAGATTATGGTAGTGTGAGTGGCACTCTGAATGAGGGTGCCCCGACGAATGCCAACCTCCCAGTGTATATACCCCTCTCGGGATAAATACACTGGGAGATACCCACATATATAAGTGTATATATACAGAGATGCATCTCAGTGTCTATACACTTAGAAAAACACACATCTCTGTATAGAACATACGTTGGTTGCTCCCTGTATAGCTAAGGTCGAGACGAAGAAGAAGAGGAATTACAGGAGTTGAGTGGAAAAAACATTGAACTTCTGGACACGTTGAGAAATCGCCAACACCTTGGCAGTGAGGCGAGACGTGGGTTTGTCCAGGCGAGCCAATAAAGCCTTCTGCCTTGTTGCTCCTGTGAGGACAAGGATTTTTCCCCATGGTTTATTGTGTGCCTTCGGTGTGAGTGTGTGTGTTATATGCTCTGGGGGCATACAGAAACTACGTGGAAGATCATTAGGAGTCTTTCTGTGGACCTTACATGCATTATTCATGTCGTCCCTGTTATGTGAATGTTCGTTTATTCTAGGACAAACTTCTCCCAGTTTGTTGTATGTTATTTTTATCGCGGTGACCACAAGGGATCGTGAAGTCCCGTGAGAAGTTAGCCGTATACTGGCGAGTTCTCTGACGGATGTGCATGGTACACCGTATGTCACCTACAGGTTTACCGCATCCCCAAAATTTAATAACACCCGTAATGCAGCAATATCGTGTTATTTGCGATAATGCGATATAAAAATATTCCTACATTATCAGCAAAGTAATCGCATTATCGCGGTAATATCAGCCTTTCAAAACAAACTCTTATGGAAAAGTACTTAGAAAAGACTGACCCCACTTCTACTACTACTACTACGACTACTACATCATTGCAAATACTATTGCTACTACCCTTACTATTGTCTCCTTTCATCCTTCACTCCCCTTTTATCTTTCTTGTGTCACTAAGCTACTTTCTACTACCACTATTTCTTCAACAGTTACTTCTTGTTCTTCCTCTCTTGGTCCCGTCCCTCTCCCCCCTCGCCTATATATACGGGCTTTCACTCTTTTGTGGTAATGTGACTTTGTAAATGGTCCAAGTCGGATCGAAACGTCGTGTGGGTTATTTGTGTATTGTTCCAGATTATGCCCTTGTACTGATGAAGTCACTAGAGGGCGAAACGTCAACAAGTAAAGATACCTAGATGTTGCACATGCGTCTAAATATTCAAGGCTGAATACGTTTCAGGTGTGTGCTGATAGTTAACGTAAGACCTTCAGACAAGAGTGTTCGTCAACAAACTTCCCTAAACACACGCCAGGTGGTGCAACTTGCTCAGAAAGTTGGCAAAACAATGAGGTGTGTGTGTGTGTGTGTGTGTGTGTGTGTGTGTGTATGTGTGCTCACCTATTTGTGGTTGCAGGGGTCGATTCACAGGTCTTAGCTCCGCCTTTTCGCTGGTCGCTACTGGGTCCACTCTCTCCCTGCTCCATGAGCTTTATCGTACCTCTTCTTAAAGCTATGTATGAATCCTGCCTCCACTGCTTCACTCTCCAGGTTGTTCCACTTCCTGACAACTCTAAGGCTGAAGAAATACTTCCTAACATCCCCATGACTCAACTGAATCTTCAACTTCCAGTTGTGACCCCTTGTGTGTGTGTGTGTGTGTGTGTGTGTGTGTGTGTGTGTGTGGCAACAAACTCGAAAAGACTTAAAAATTTGCAACCAGACATGTTGATATATAAGACACCTGCAACAGTGAGGTATCTTTTTTTCCGAAACGTTTCGCCTACACAGTAGACTTCTTCAGTTGAGTACAGAGGCAGCAGAAGCAGTAGAGATGTGAAGACGACGTAATCGGTCTATCACCCTTGAAGACGTAGTTTTGAGGTGGTCAGTCCCTCAGCCTGGAGAAGAGTTGAGCTCCATAGTCTGGAACTGTGGTATGAGGAGAGACATGATTACTATATACAAAATTTTAAGAGGAATTTACAAAGCTCATTGGAATTGACTGAATTAAGAGGACCAGGATCAAGGGGAGACAGGAAGCTGAAGACACGGATGAGCCAAGGGGATGTCAGGAAGTATTTCTTTAGCCTTAGGGTCGTTGAGAAGTGAAATGACTTGGATGAGACAGTGGTGGAAGGAAATTCAATACACAGCTTCAAGAGTAGATAAGATAAGACCCAGTAACATAGAAGTCGGTGCTGATAAAATGGTCAAGGAGGGGGAACCCAGAGCCTCGACCCACACAATCGCAAATCGGCTATTACACACACTCAGATGAGTCACAGGGATGTTAGGAAGTATTTCTTCAGTCACAGAGTTGTCAGGAAGTGGAGCAGTCTGGAGAGTGATGTAGTGGAGGTAGGACCGATACATAGCTTTAAGAAGAGGTATGATAAAGCTCATGGAGCAGGGAGAGAGAGACCTAGTAGCGACCAGTGAGGAGGCGGGACCAGGAGCTGTGAATCGACCCTTGCAACCACAATTAAGTGAGTCACACACACACACACACACACACACACACACACACACAACAACACACACACACACACACACATACACACAGCTACAGTCTGGAGGTCCCAAGGTGGTAATTGCAGTGATGTATAACCCACCACAGAACAGCAGGAGGCCAAGGCAAGAGTATGATGAGAGTAACAGAGCGATGATTGACACTCTGGCAGAAGTGGCCAGAAGGGCTCGCGCGAGCAGGGCGAAGCTACTGATCATGGGTGACTTCAACCATAAGGAAATTGATTGGGAGAACTTGGAGCCACATGGGGGCCAAGAAACGTGGAGGGCTAAGATGCTGGAGGTGGTACTGGAAAATCTCATGTACCAACACGTAAGGGACACTACCAGAGAGAGAGGAAATGACGAACCAGCGAGACTGGACCTAGTATTCACCCTGAGTAGTGCAGATATTGAGGACATCACACATGAAAGCCCCTTGGGGCCAGTGATCATATGGTTCTAAGTTTCGAATACATAGTAGAGTTACAAGTGGAGGGGAAGCAGGAAGGGCTGCACAAATGAAGCCAAACTACAAGAAAGGTGACTATGTGGGCATGAGGAACTTCCTGCACAGAGTTCAGTGGGACAGAGAGATGGCAGGGAAGTCAGTAGACGAGATGATGGAATATATGACAACAATTTGCAAGGAAGCTGAGGAGAGGTTTATACCCAAGGGTAACAGGAGAAGCGAAAAAGACAGGATGAGCCCATGGTTCACCCAAAGGTGCAGGGAAGCCAAAACCAAGTGTGCAAGGGAATGGAAGAGGTACAGAAGGCAAAGAACCCCGGAGAATAAGGAGAGCAGTCGTAGAGCCAGAAATGAATATGCACAGATCAGAAGGAGGCCCAAAGACAGTACGAGAATGACATAGCAGCGAAAGCCAAATCTGACCCAAAGCTGCTGTACAGCCACATCAGGAGGAGAACAACAGTCAAGGACCAGGTGATCAGGCTGAGGAAGGTAGGAGGGAGGTCACAAGAAATGACCGGGAAGTGTGTGAGGAGCTCAACATGAGATTCAAAGAGGTGTTCACAGAGGAGATAGAAGGGCCTCCAGAAAGGAGGAGAGGTAGGGTACACCATCAAGTGCTGGACACAATACACACAAATGAGGAGGAAGTGAAGAGGCTACTAAGCGAGCTAGATACTTCAAAGGCGATGGGGCCAGATAACATCTCTCCATGGGTCCTGAGAGAGGGAGCAGAGGAGCTATGTGTACCCTAACAACGATCTTCAACACATCTATCGAAACAGGGCAACTACCTGAGGTTTGGAAGACAGCAAATGTAGTTCCAATTTTTAAAAAAGGAGACAGGAACGTAGCACTAAACTACAGACCAGTGTCACTGACATGTATTGTATGCAAGGTCATGGAGAAGATAGTCAGGAGAAGGGTGGTTGAGCACCTAGAAAGGAATGAGCTTATCAACGACGGCCAACACGGTTTCAGGGACGGGAAATCCTGTGTCACAAACCTACTGGAGTTCTACGACAGGGTGACAGCGATAAGGCAAGAGAGAGAGGGGTGGGTAGATTGCATATTCTTGGATTGTAAGAAGGCGTTTGACACAGTTCCACACAAGAGATTAGTGCAGAAGCTGGAGGACCAGGCAGGGGTAACAGGGAAGGCACTACATTGGATCAGGGAATACCTGTCAGGGAGACAGCAGCGAGTCATGGTACGTGGCGAGGTGTCAGAGTGGGCGCCGGTGACGAGCGGGGTTCCACAGGGGTCAGTCCTGGGACCAGTGCTGTTTCTGGTATTTGTGAACGACATGACGGAAGGAATAGACTCCGAAGTGTCCCTGTTTGCAGATGATGTGAAGTTGATGAGAAGAATTCAATCGGACGAGGACCAGGCAGAACTACAAAGGGATCTGGACAGCCTGCAAGCCTGGTCCAGCAACTGGCTCCTGGAGTTCAACCCCACCAAGTGCAAAGTCATGAAGATTGGGGAAGGGCAAAGAAGACCGCAGACGGAGTACAGCCTAGGGGGCCAGAGACTGCAAACCTCAATCAAGGAAAAGATCTTGGGGTGAGTATAACACCAGACACATCTCCTGAGGCGCACATCAACCAAATAACTGCTGCAGCATATGGGCGCCTAGCAAACCTAAGAACAGCATTCCGACATCTTAATAAAGAATCGTTCAGGACCCTGTACACTGTGTACGTTAGGCCCATATTGGAGTATGCAGCACCAGTTTGGAACCCACACCTAGCCAAGCATGTGAAGAAGCTCGAGAAAGTGCAAGGTTTGCAACAAGACTAGTCCGGAGCTAAGGGTATGTCCTACGAGGGAGGTTAAGGGAAATGGACCTGACGACACTGGAGGACAGGAGAGATAGGGGAGACATGATAACAACATATAAGATACTGAGAGGAATTGACAAAGTGGACAGAGACAGAATGTTCCAGAGATGGGACACAACAACAAGGGGACACAGATGGAAGTTGAAGACTCAGATGAATCACAGAGATGTTAGGAAGTATTTCTTCAGTCACAGAGTTGTCGGGAAGTGGAATAGTTTAGGAAGCGATGTAGTGGAGGCAGGCTCTATACATAGCTTTAAGCAGAGGTATGATAAAGCTTATGGCGCAGGAGAGTGACCCAGTAGCGGCCAGTGAAGAGGCGGGGCCAGGAGCTTTGACTCGACCCCTGCAACCACAACTAGGTGAGTACAACTAGGTGAGTACACACACACACATACACACACACACACACATACACAGGGACGGGAAATCCTGTGTCACAAACCTACTGGAGTTCTACGACAGGGTGACAGCGATAAGGCAAGAGAGAGAGGGGTGGGTAGATTGCATATTCTTGGATTGTAAGAAGGCGTTTGACACAGTTCCACACAAGAGATTAGTGCAGAAGCTGGAGGACCAGGCAGGGGTAACAGGGAAGGCACTACATTGGATCAGGGAATACCTGTCAGGGAGACAGCAGCGAGTCATGGTACGTGGCGAGGTGTCAGAGTGGGCGCCGGTGACGAGCGGGGTTCCACAGGGGTCAGTCCTGGGACCAGTGCTGTTTCTGGTATTTGTGAACGACATGACGGAAGGAATAGACTCCGAAGTGTCCCTGTTTGCAGATGATGTGAAGTTGATGAGAAGAATTCAATCGGACGAGGACCAGGCAGAACTACAAAGGATCTGGACAGCCTGCAAGCCTGGTCCAGCAACTGGCTCCTGGAGTTCAACCCCACCAAGTGCAAAGTCATGAAGATTGGGGAAGGGCAAAGAAGACCGCAGACGGAGTACAGCCTAGGGGGCCAGAGACTGCAAACCTCAATCAAGGAAAAGATCTTGGGGTGAGTATAACACCAGACACATCTCCTGAGGCGCACATCAACCAAATAACTGCTGCAGCATATGGGCGCCTAGCAAACCTAAGAACAGCATTCCGACATCTTAATAAAGAATCGTTCAGGACCCTGTACACTGTGTACGTTAGGCCCATATTGGAGTATGCAGCACCAGTTTGGAACCCACACCTAGCCAAGCATGTGAAGAAGCTCGAAAAAGTGCAAAGGTTTGCAACAAGACTAGTCCCGGAGCTAAGGGTATGTCCTACGAGGGAGGTTAAGGAAATCGACCTGACGACACTGGAGGACAGGAGAGATAGGGAGACATGATAACAACATATAAGATACTGAGAGGAATTGACAAAGTGGACAGAGACAGAATGTTCCAGAGATGGGACACAACAACAAGGGGACACAGATGGAAGTTGAAGACTCAGATGAATCACAGAGATGTTAGGAAGTATTTCTTCAGTCACAGAGTTGTCGGGAAGTGGAATAGTTTAGGAAGCGATGTAGTGGATGCAGGCTCTATACATAGCTTTAAGCAGAGGTATGATAAAGCTTATGGCGCAGGGAGAGTGACCCAGTAGCGGCCAGTGAAGAGGCGGGGCCAGGAGCTTTGAATCGACCCCTGCAACCACAACTAGGTGAGTACAACTAGGTGAGTACAGACACAGACACACACACACACACACACACACACACACAATACACACCGTCCCAGGTCATAATTACCTTGTGTGTCATGCCTTGTTTACCAGCCATAATTAACCTGGTCACCTGTTAACCAATAGTAAAGATTATCTCATCACCTTCACTGTTGATGTCTCAACCATCAACCTCTCAACCAGAGACTTCACTGTACCTACATCATCTACGTCATCTTTAAGACGTTATCGCTGATTGGGGTCCAGTCAGCAGGATTTAAGACATGACTTACAGTCAGTTGCCTGTCAGCAGTGGTGTCAGCAGTGGTGTCAGCAGTGGTGTCAGCAGTGGTGTCAGCAGTCAGCAGAGCTGTGTATCATGGAGCTCTGACACAAGTCTTGCTAAACATTCCCGTCTCTTACATTGTACCTCCTTTGGCTGATGATAATTAGGACGTTGTTGTGAAGATATTTGTAACGTAACTTGTCATTATGGGTGATTGTTGTTACGCTACTGTGACGCTGGTGTTTGCTATGCTTGCCTCTGTGACGCTGGTGTTTGTGTTATACTTGCTCTGTGACGCTGGTGTTTGCTATGCTTGCCTCTGTGACGCTGGTGTTTGTGTTATACTTGCTCTGTGACGCTGGTGTTTGCTATGCTTGCCTCTGTGACGCTGGTGTTTGTGTTATACTTGCTCTGTGACGCTGGTGTTTGCTATGCTTGCCTCTGTGACGCTGGTGTTTGCTATGCTTGCCTCTGTGACGCTGGTGTTTGTGTTATACTTGCTCTGTGACGCTGGTGTTTGTGTTATACTTGCTCTGTGACGCTGGTGTTTGTGTTATACTTGCTCTGTGACGCTGGTGTTTGTGTTATACTTGCTCTGTGACGCTGGTGTTTGCTATGCTTGCCTCTGTGACGCTGGTGTTTGTGTTATACTTGCTCTGTGACGCTGGTGTTTGCTATGCTTGCCTCTGTGACGCTGGTGTTTGCTATGCTTGCCTCTGTGACGCTGGTGTTTGTGTTATACTTGCTCTGTGACGCTGGTGTTTGCTATGCTTGCCTCTGTGACGCTGGTGTTTGCTATGCTTGCCTCTGTGACGCTGGTGTTTGCTATGCTTGCCTCTGTGACGCTGGTGTTTGCTATGCTTGCCTCTGTGACGCTGGTGTTTGTGTTATACTTGCTCTGTGACGCTGGTGTTTGCTATGCTTGCCTCTGTGACACTGGTGTTTGCTATGCTTGCCTCTGTGACGCTGGTGTTTGCTATGCTTGCCTCTGTGACGCTGATGTTTGCTATGCTTGCCTCTGTGACGCTGGTGTTTGCTATGCTTGCCTCTGTGACGCGGGTGTTTGCTATGCTTGCCTCTGTAACGCTGGTGTTTGCTATGCTTGCCTCTGTGACGCTGGTGTTTGCTATGCTTGCCTCTGTGACGCGGGTGTTTGTTATGCTTGCCTCTGTGACGCTGGTGTTTGCTATGCTTGCCTCTGTGACGCTGATGTTTGCTATGCTTGCCTCTGTAACGCTGGTGTTTGCTATGCTTGCCTCTGTGACGCTGGTGTTTGTGTTATACTTGCTCTGTGACGCTCAGTGTTACACTCCTGTGCATCTGAACTCCATGATGAGTCACAGGGACGTAAGAAAGGATTTGTACAGCATAAAAGGTGTTCGACTAAGGGAAATAAGGCAGGAAACGGAGTAAATTTCACACACACAAAGATCCGAAAGTCGACAAAAGAATCCATTCTCTCTCTCTGTCTCTCTGTCTCTCTCTGTCTCTCTGTCTCTCTCTGTCTCTCTGTCTCTCTCTCTCTCTCTCTGTCTCTGTCTCTCTCTCTCTCTCTCTGTCTCTCTCACACACACTGCCACGTACCAAAGAATATAATTCCCCATTTAAACTTTGTATTTTCTTACATTAATATTTATGGATCATTTCAGTGTGTTCGCAGTAAATATGTCAGACATATCTTTGTAATATATCATCGTTTATATTTCCATCATGAATGCGACAGTCTAAGCATGAATGCTCTGGCTGTAAACAAAAACAGTTATTATGGAATCTGAATTTCTTGAAAGGAAATTGAGGGAGCTTCCCTTTACTAATGGATTTTGTACACGTATGTGTGTGTGTACACGTATGTGTATCCCCGTGGGTGTATGTGTGTACACGTGTATACTAGGTTTTGACCCCATATTGGTGACAGGTCCTAAAGTGTAGCACTGTTCCATATTCCATTGACACCTTGACTGTCATGCCTCATGACAAAGTGAATTCATAGCCTATCTAAGTTAGGCTAGGTAAGGACAAGTGTTTCCTGACGCGGGTCTTAGATGATGACCCGCCGTTGGAGCTTTCTGTCATCTGACCGAGGCCTTCCGCTGGCTTACCCCTCCACCCCTTTAAAAATTATGGCCATAATCATACCCATTGTTGTCGGTTAGCCTATCTATCTTGCAATAGACACGTAAGACACACGTCTTAACAAGCCTAAACACCCGTTCTCAACTCGTTATAAGATTCACTTAGTTATAATTAGGGTGAGTATTCTCTTTCTAAGTTCATGTTGTTTACGTTTAGAAATGTCTGGTTTGTAGGTAGTTTGTAAACTAATTTCTTCCTTTTCTCAATTAATTTGGAAAGTTTACGTGTTAGGGATACTGGTGTGTGTGTAATCACCTAATTGTGGTTGCAGGGGTCGAGTCACAGCTCCTGGCCATTTTCTTCACTGGTAGCTACTAGGTCCACGAGCTTTATCGTGTTTGTCTGAGAGAGAGAGAGAGAGAGAGAGAGAGAGAGAGAGAGAGAGAGAGAGAGAGAGAGAGAGAGAGAGAGAGAGAGAGAGAGAGAATGTGTCAACATGCAGTTGCTTCATTCTCTTGACCCTCAAGCATCCATGTGAACACACACGCCCACACACACACACACACACGGCACACACACACACACACACACACACACACACACACACACACACACACACACACACACACACACACACACACACAAAGAAGCACCGCTGACAGAGTACAAGCTAGGCGGACAAAGGCTACAAACCTCGGCAAAGGAGAAAGACCTTGGGGTGAGTATAACGCCAAGCACGTCTCCGGAGGCACACATCAACCAGATAACTGCGGCAGCATATGGGCGACTTTCAAACCTAAGATTAGCGTTCCGTTACCTTAACAAGGAATCGTTCAAGACACTGTATACCGTGTACGTCAGGCCCATACTAGAATATGCAGCACCAGTCTGGAACCCACACCTGGTCAAGCACGTAAAGAAACTAGAGAAAGTGCAAAGGTTTGCGACAAGGTTAGTTCCACAACTCAGGGGTCTGTCTTATGAAGAAAGATTGAGGGAAATAGGACTAACAACACTGGAGGAAAGAAGGGTCAGAGGAGACATGATAACGACATACAAAATACTGCGGGGAATTGACAAGGTAGACAGTGACAGGATGTTTCAGAGAGGGAACACAGAAACAAGGGGACACAACTGGAAGCTGAAGACTCAGATGAGTCAAAGGGATGTTAGGAAGCATTTCTTCAGCCATAGAGTAGTTAGGAAGTGGAATAGTCTAGAGAAAGATATAGTGGAGGCAGGAACCATACATAGTTTTAAGACAAGGTATGATAAAGCTCATGGAGCAGGGAGAGCAGAGACCCAGTAGCAGACAGCGAAGAGGCGGGGCCAGGAGCTGAGTCTCGACCCCTGCAACCATAATTAGGTGAGTATAATTAGGTGAGCACACACACACACACACACACACACACACACACACACACACTAAAATCTCTAGTCAAGTGTAGTAAAGAGAATCATTTTTTTAAATACTCTGACGACCATTACTTAAACCTGACCTGTAACAATATTTATGTAAACTGTGGTTCGAGCCTGTGGACTCCGAGTAGGGGAAGGCGCTAGAGAGAGAGAGAGAGAGAGAGAGAGAGAGAGAGAGAGAGAGAGAGAGAGAGAGAGAGAGAGAGAGAGAGAGAGAGAGAGAGGGAGAGTTTAACCGAACAGGAGAGGAATAAGTGTGTGCTCTTGATCCACTGAGTTGGAGCTACTCTCCCATCCACTGGATTGAGATGGTGTCATCCCTGGCACCGTGTGACCCTTACGGGTTTAGTGCTACTCCATAAATATTACATTACCAATAACAACAACAACATAATAATAATAATAATAATAATAATAATAATAATAATAATAATAATAATAATAATAATAATAATAACAATAATAATAACAACAACAACAATAATAATAATAATAATAATAATAATAATAATAATAATAATAATAATAATAATAATAATAATAATAATAATAATATCAGTAATACACCCAGCCTTTAATACCAGAAAATACAACACAAAATACGATTGATGTCTCATAATGAACGAACATGTATACTGGAAATCACACAGAAGTATTGCGGTCATACACAGCATACAACTTTTTTTTCAAAAAAACTCTTCTGGGTTGAACTAACAAGCACATAGGCAGGGCAGCACAATGGATATCTTTCTCTGTCTATATCTGACAGGGGAGTGACATGCTTTGGGAAAGTGTAAAATGCATTTGTGTTTGTGTGTGTGTGTGTGTGTGTGTGTGTGTGTGTGTGTGTGTGTGTGTGTGTGTTGTGTGTGTGTGTGTGTGTGTGTGTGTGGTTTTAGAGATTTGGAGATTTTGTGTGTGTGTGTGTGTGTGTGTGTGTGTGTGTGTGTGTGTGTGTGTGTGTGTGTGTGTGGTTTTAGAGATTTGGAGATTTTGTGTGTGTGTGTGTGTGTGTGTGTGTGTGTGTGTGTGGTTTTGGAAATTTGGTGTGTGTGTGTGTGTTTTTGGAAAACACACACAACTGCTGTATTGTGGAGTGCTAAACCTGTGTGGGTCATTCAACTCAATTCCTTCTGAAGACTCGAACTGTCGTCTACAAATCTCAGGTTGCCCTTCATAACCCAACGTTTCGCTCCCGGGTGAGAGAAATGTGCAGTAAAGTTTTGCTTTGCAATAAGTGCGATTGCATAGATTGCTTGGTTAATGGGGTTTAAAGCCTATCTACTACACGAGGGTCACTAAGGCTGCATGACGCCTATACACAACCAGTCAACAATACCTTAATACCTAAAATAGGGTTTAAAGTATACTCACAGTGTATATACACTGAGAAACATACACATCTCAGTGTATATATCCTGTTTTTACTGCCTCAAGTAGACACGATAGATAGATTATGTTGAATTTGCAATAGGAAGTTGCATACATAATAGATGGGTGGAATAAGCAATCGGTATTTTACGAAAAGGAAGACAGGTGAATGTTTGTCACATACACAAACACACTGTGTGTTTGTTCTGCCTCTCTCTCTCTCTCTCTCTCTCTCTCTCTCTCTCTCTCTCTCTCTCTCACTTTAATCTGCCAGTATTCGCGTAAGAGCAACAACTTCGACCACCTTTAAATCCCAAAAGGAATATTTTATCTCTGTCGAGACCACCATCTTCCCTGATCCATTCTTAGGAAGCACCGCCACCACCACCAGCACCACCGCTGGCACCGCCACCACCACCGCTGGCACCGCCACCACCACCACCGCTGGCACCGCCACCACCACCACCACTGGCATCACCACCACCACCAACACCACTGGCATCACCACCACCAACACTACCACTGGCATCACCAACGCCACTTTGTCCACACTGACACTTCCTCACACTGACACTCCCTCACACTGACAGTCCCCCACACTGACACTCCCTCACATACTCCCTCACACTGACACTCCTTCACACTCACACTCCCTCACACTGACAATCCCTCACACTGACACTCCCTCACACTGACACTCCCTCACACTGACACTCCCTCACACTGACACTCCCTCACACTGATACTCCCTCCACTGACACTCCCTCACACTGACATCCCTCACACTGATCTCCTCACCTGACCTCCCTCACACTGATCTCCCTCACACTGATGCTCCCTCACACTGACACTCCCTCACACTGACACTCCCTCACACTGATGCTCCCTCACACTGATGCTCCTCACACTGATGCTTCCTCACACTGACACTCCCTCACACTGATACTCCCTCACACTGATGCTCCCTCACACTGACACTCCCTCACATCTCCCTCCACTGACCTCCCTCCACTGACCTCCCTCACACTGACAATCCCTCACACTGACACTCCCTCACACTCCCTCACACTGACACTCCCTCACACTGACACTCCCTCACACATACAATCCCTCACACTGACAATCCCTCACACTAATACTCCCTCACACTGACACTCCCTCACACTGACAATCCCTCCACACCTGACACTCCCTCACACTGACACTCCCTCACACTGATACTCCCTCACACTGATCTCCCTCACACTGACACTCCCTCACACTGACACTCCCTCACACTGATACACTGACACTCCCTCACAGTGATACTCCCTCACACTGATACTCCCTCACACTGATACTCCCTCACATTGACACTCCCTCACACTGATACTCCCTCACACTGACATTCCCTCACACTGACACTCCCTCACACTGACACTCCCTCACACTGACATCCCTCACACTGACACTCCCTCACACTGACACTCCTCACACTGATACTCCCTCACACTGATGCTCCCTCACACTGACACTCCCTCACACTGACACTCCCTCACACTGATACACTGACACTCCCTCACAGTGATCTCCCTCACACTGATACTCCCTCACACTGATACTCCCTCACATTGACACTCCATCACACTGATACTCCCTCACACTGACATTCCCTCACACTGACACTCCCTCACACTGACACTCCCTCACACTGACAATCCCTCACACTGACACTCCCTCACACTGACACTCCCTCACACTGATACTCCCTCACACTGATACTCCCTCACACTGACACTCCCTCACACTGACACTCCCTCACACTGACAATCCCTCACACTGATACTCTCTCACACTGATACTCCCTCACACTGACACTCCCTCACACTGACACTCCCTACACTGACACTCCCTCACACTGACAATCCCTCACACTGATGCTCCCTCACACTGATGCTCCCTCACACTGACCTCCTCACACTGACAATCCCTCACACTGATCTCCCTCACACTGATGCTCCCTCACACTGACCTCCCTCACACTGACAATCCCTCACACTGATGCTCCCTCACACTGATCTCCCTCACACTGATACTCCCTCACACTGACACTCCCTCACACTGACAATCCCTCACACTGATACTCCCTCACACTGATACTCCCTCACACTGACACTCCCTCACACTGACACTCCCTCACACTGACACTCCCTCACACTGACAATCCCTCACACTGATACTCCCTCACACTGATACTCCCTCACACTGACACTCCCTCACACTGATACTCCCTCACACTGATACTCTCTCACACTGACACTCCCTCACACTGATACTCCCTCACACTGATACTCCCTCACACTGACACTCCCTCACACTGATACTCCCTCACTAACTCCATCTGTCTTAGCTTCTCCTCATTAATTTACACAAGTTCATCACTACTTCCCCTGCTACTTCCCCTGGCAGTGGCAGGGAAAGTAGCAGTGGCAGGGGAAGTAGCAGTGACAGGGGAAGTAGCAGTGGCAGGGTGAGTAGCAGTGGCAGGGTAAGTAGCAGTGGCAGGGGAAGTAACAGTGGCAGGAAAAGCAGCAGTAGCAAGGGAAGTAGCAGTGGCAGGGGAAAGTAGCAACAGTGGTAGTAGCAAGGACAGTAGTGGCAGGGTAAGTAGCAGCAGTGGTAGCAGAAGGTTCAGTAGTGGCAGGGTAAGTAGCAGCAGTGGAAGTAACAGCAGCGGAAGTAGCTTCACCGGAAGTAGCCGTGGAAGGAACAGCGTAACTGTACTTCTTAACCTCCAGAATAACATTGTGAGTGAAAAGTGGATCGTTTAGAATGAAAAAGAAGGAATGGAGGTAAAATGAACACAGTTTCACGAATAGGTATGACAGTCCAAGAAGCCGGGAGCCAGGAAAACCTTACACAGGAGGCGGTGTAAGGAGCTGTGACTCGACCCCTGCAACCACAATTAGGTGAGTACACATAAACACACACACACACACACACACACACACATTCAGAGCAGTAGTAGCAGTAATAATAATATCAATAATAATAATAATAATAATAATAATAATAATAATAATAAAAGTAACAATAATAATAATAATAATAAAAGTAATAATAATAATAATAATAATAATAATAATAATAATAATAATAATAATAATAATAATAATAATAAACTTTTATGTGACAGAAGAAGAGAATATAAGATGGCAGAGGTAGCAGATACGAAGGAAAGTTAATGTAGCGAACTGCTGGTCAAGAAGGAAGGCTCTCCAAACTTTCAGTCCTCACTAGTTACCACACTTTCAGTCTTCACTAGTTACCACACTTGCAGTCTTCACTAGTTACCACACTTGCAGTCTTCACTAGTTACCACACTTGCAGTCTCACTAGTTCCCACACTTGCAGTCTTCACTAGTTACAACACTTGCAGTCTTCACTAGTTACCACATTGCAGTCTTCACTAGTTACCACACTTGCAGTCTCACTAGTTACCACACTTGCAGTCTTCACTAGTTACCACACTTGCAGTCTTCACTAGTTACCACACTTGCAGTCCTCACTAGTTACCACACTTGCAGTCCTCACTAGTTACACACTTGCAGTCTTCACTAGTTACCACACTTCAGTCTTCACTAGTTACCACACTTGCGTCCTCACTAGTTACACACACTTGCAGTCTTCACTAGTTACCACACTTGCTAGTCTCACTAGTTACCACACTTGCAGTCTTCACTAGTTACACACTTGCAGTCTTCACTAGTTACCACACTTGCAGTCTTCACTAGTTACCACACTTGCAGTCTTCACTAGTTACAACACTTGCTGTCTTCACTAGTTACCACACTTGCAGTCTTCACTAGTTACCACACTTGCAGTCTTCACTAGTTACAACACTTGCAGTCTTCACTAGTTACCACACTTGCAGTCTTCACTAGTTACCACACTTGCAGTCTTCACTAGTTACCACACTTGCTGTCTTCACTAGTTACCACACTTGCAGTCTTCACTAGTTACCACACTTGCAGTCTTCACTAGTTACCACACTTGCTGTCTTCACTAGTTACCACACTTGCAGTCTTCACTAGTTACCACACTTGCAGTCTTCACTAGTTACCACACTTGCAGTCTTCACTAGTTACCACACTTGCAGTCTTCACTAGTTACCACACTTGCAGTCTTCACTAGTTACCACACTTGCAGTCTTCACTAGTTACCACACTTGCTGTCTTCACTAGTTACCACACTTGCAGTCTTCACTAGTTACCACACTTGCAGTCTTCACTAGTTACCACACTTGCAGTCTTCACTAGTTACCACACTTGCAGTCTTCACTAGTTACCACACTTGCAGTCTTCACTAGTTACCACACTTGCAGTCCTCACTAGTTACCACACTTGCAGTCCTCACTAGTTACCACACTTGCTGTCCTCACTAGTTACACTTGAGTCTCTGTTACCACACTTGCAGTCTCACTAGTTACCACACTTGCAGTCCTCACTAGTTACCACACTTGCAGTCTTCACTAGTTACCACACTTGCAGTCTTCACTAGTTACACACTTGCAGTCTCACTTGAGTTACCACACTTGCAGTCCTCACTAGTTACCACACTTGCAGTCCTCACTAGTTACACACCAGTCTCACTTTTACCACTTGCAGTCTTCACTAGTTACCACACTTGCAGTCTCACTAGTTACCACACTTGCAGTCTCTAGTTACCACACTTGCAGTCCCTCACTTAGGTTACCACACTTGCAGTCCTCACTAGTTACACACTTGCTGTCCTCACTAGTTACACCACCATTGCAGTCCTCACTAGTTACCACACTTGCAGTCCTCACTAGTTACCACACTTGCAGTCCTCACTAGTTACCACACTTGCAGTCTTCACTAGTTACCACACTTGCTGTCCTCACTAGTTACCACACTTGCAGTCCTCACTAGTTACCACACTTGCAGTCTTCACTAGTTACCACACTTGCAGTCTTCACTAGTTACCACACTTGCAGTCCTCACTAGTTACCACACTTGCAGTCTTCACTAGTTACCACACTTGCAGTCTTCACTAGTTACCACACTTGCAGTCTTCACTAGTTACCACACTTGCAGTCCTCACTAGTTACCACACTTGCAGTCCTCACTAGTTACCACACTTGCAGTCTTCACTAGTTACCACACTTGCAGTCTTCACTAGTTACCACACTTGCAGTCCTCACTAGTTACCACACTTGCAGTCTTCACTAGTTACCACACTTGCTGTCCTCACTAGTTACCACTTGCAGTCCTCACTGTTACCACTTGCAGTCCTCACTAGTTACCACACTTGCAGTCCTCACTAGTTACCACACTTGCAGTCCTCACTAGTTACCACACTTGCAGTCCTCACTAGTTACCACACTTGCAGTCCTCACTAGTTACCACACTTGCAGTCTTCACTAGTTACCACACTTGCAGTCTTCACTAGTTACCACACTTGCAGTCCTCACTAGTTACCACACTTGCAGTCTTCACTAGTTACCACACTTGCAGTCCTCACTAGTTACCACACTTGCAGTCCTCACTAGTTACCACACTTGCAGTCCTTCACTAGTTACCACACTTGCTAGTCTCACTAGTTACCACACTTGCAGTCTCACTAGTTACCACACTTGCTGTCTCACTAGTTACACACTTGCGTCTTCACTAGTTACCACACTTGCGTCTTCACTAGTTACCACACTTGCAGTCCTCACTAGTTACCACACTTGCAGTCTTCACTAGTTACCACACTTGCAGTCTTCACTGTTACCACACTTGCAGTCCTCACTAGTTACCACACTTGCGTCCTCACTAGTTACCACACTTGCAGTCTTCACTAGTTACCACACTTGCAGTCCTCACTAGTTACACACTTGCAGTCTCACTAGTTACCACACTTGCGTCCTCACTAGTTACCACACTTGCAGTCTCACTAGTTACCACACTTGCGTCTCACTAGTTACCACACTTGCAGTCTTCACTAGTTACCACACTTGCGTCCTCACTAGTTACCACACTTGCAGTCTTCACTAGTTACCACACTTGCGTCCTCACTAGTTACACACTTGCGTCCTCACTAGTTACCACACTTGCAGTCTTCACTAGTTACCACACTTGCGTCTTCACTAGTTACCACACTTGCAGTCCTCACTAGTTACACACTTGCAGTCTTCACTAGTTACCACACTTGCAGTCTCACTAGTTACCACACTTGCAGTCTCACTAGTTACCACACTTGCAGTCTTCACTAGTTACCACACTTGCAGTCTCACTAGTTACCACACTTGCAGTCCTCACTAGTTACCACACTTGCGTCCTCACTAGTTACCACACTTGCAGTCCTCACTAGTTACCACACTTGCGTCTTCACTAGTTACCACACTTGCAGTCTTCACTAGTTACCACACTTGCGTCTTCACTAGTTACCACACTTGCAGTCCTCACTAGTTACCACACTTGCAGTCTCACTAGTTACCACACTTGCAGTCTTCACTAGTTACCACACTTGCAGTCTCACTAGTTACCACACTTGCAGTCTTCACTAGTTACACACTTGCAGTCTTCACTAGTTACCACACTTGCAGTCCTCACTAGTTACCACACTTGCAGTCTTCACTAGTTACCACACTTGCGTCCTCACTAGTTACACACTTGCAGTCTACTGTTACACTTCGCCCATAGTTACCACACTTGCAGTCTCACTAGTTACCACACTTGTGTCCTCACTAGTTACCACACTTGCGTCCTCACTAGTTACCACACTTGCTGTCCTCACTAGTTACACACTGTCTCACTGTTACCACCTTGCTCTATGTTACAACACTTGCAGTCTCACTAGTTACCACACTTGCGTCTCACTGTTACACACTTGCAGTCTCACTGTTACCACACTTGCAGTCTCACTAGTTACACCTTGCGTCTCACTAGTTACACACTTGCAGCTCCAGTTACCACACTTGCAGTCTCACTAGTTACACTTGCAGTCCCACTAGTTACCACACTTGCGTCCTCACTAGTACCACACTTGCGTCCTCACAGTTCCACACTTGCAGTCTCACTAGTTCCAACTTGCACTACTAGTTACCACTTGCAGTCTCATAGTTACCACACTTGCAGTCTCACTAGTTACACTTGCGTCCTAGTTACACTTGCAGCTACTAGTTACCACTTCATGTTACCACCTGCTGTCACTAGTTACCACCTTGTGTCCTCATAGTTACCACACTGCGTCTCACTAGTTACCACACTTGCAGTCTCACTAGTTACCACACTTGCGTCACTAGTTACCACTTGCAGTCCTGTACCACACTTGCTGTCCTACAGTCCATTGGTCTATAGTTCACTTGCGTCTCACTAGTTACACACTTGCAGTCCTCATAGTTACCACACTTGCGTCTCACTAGTACCACACTTGGTCTTCATAGTTACCACACTTGCGTCTCACTGTTCCACAGGTCCTCATAGTTACCACATTGCGTCTCACTATCACACTTGCAGCTTCACTAGTTACCACTTGCAGTCCTCACTAGTTACCACACTTGGTCCTACTGTTACCTAGTCTCACTAGTTACCACACTTGTCCTCACTGTTACACTTGCAGCTCATAGTTACCACTTGGTCTCAGTTACCACACTTGCGTTCACTAGTTACCACGCAGTCCCTAGAACACCTCACTGTTACACACGGCCCCTTTACATTGCAGTCTCACTAGTTACCACACTTGCGTCCTCACTAGTTACCACACTTGCAGTCCTCACTAGTTACCACACTTGCGTCCTCACTAGTTACCACTTTGTCTCACTGTTACCACACTTGCGTCCTCACTAGTTACCACACTTGCAGTCTTCACTAGTTACCACATTGCAGTCTTCACTAGTTACCACACTTGCAGTCTTCACTAGTTACCACACTTGCAGTCTTCACTAGTTACCAGACTTGCAGTCCTCACTAGTTAGCAGACTTGCAGTCCTCACTAGTTACCAGACTTGCAGTCCTCACTAGTTACCAGACTTGCAGTCCTCACTAGTTACCAGACTTGCAGTCCTCACTAGTTACCAGACTTGCAGTCCTCACTAGTTACCACACTTGCAGTCCTCACTAGTTACCAGACTTGCAGTCCTCACTAGTTACAACACTTGCAGTCCTCACTAGTTACCAGACTTGCAGTCTTCACTAATTACCACACTTGCAGTCCTCACTAGTTACCACACTTGCAGTCCTCACTAGTTACCACATCTCAGTCCTCACTAGTTACCACACTTGCAGTCCTCACTAGTTACCACACTTGCATTCCTCACTATTTACCACACTTGCAGTTCTCACTAGGTACCACACTTGCATTCCTCACTAATTACCACACTTGCAGTCCTCACTAGGTACCAAACTTCTCCACAGTGTTCCTAACTTGACAAACTCTGGGATCTCCGAGGTAGGAGCCAAATAACTAGAAATTAGGCTGGTCCAGTCCTGACGAGGTGGGTGAAGGAGGGTCCTTGAGGATGAGGAAGAAGAAGAAGAGGAAGAAGAAAAAGAGGAGGAGGAAGAAGAGGAAGAAAAAGAGGAAGAAGAAGAAGAGGAGGAAGAATTAGTAGAATACATAGAGGTTTAAACGTCTGTCAGACACAGAGTACACTCACTATTCTGTCACTTAACCACAGACAAGACAAGTACATCCTGTACTCTGGCACTTGTACTCCAGGAAGGTACACGGACGCCAATGAAGGGCTCTTGATCCAGATGACTGGAGCTCACTAAAGTCTCACCAAAGTCCTCAAAAATAAAAGATATTTATTATTATTAATATTATTATTATTATTATTGGGAAGAGTTAAAGTCGAAAGGGTCATTCAGATCCTGTCTTTATTCCTTCCCTATTAATCTAAAACCAATCCCAGACCTTGGATCAAGAGCCCTTCACAAACCGAAGATACAAATCCCTCTATAGGAACATTTTTTCTTTCAAATTATTTGAGAAAATAATAAAGAAATATTTTTTTCCCTTCGAAAATCAATTTTTAATTCTTTTACAAGAGCAATAAAAGGCTCTAGGGTGTCGAGGTAATGGCTTTCAATTCTTTTACAGGGACAATAAAAGGCTCTAGGGTGTCGAGGTAATGGCTTTCAATTCTTTTACAGGGGCAATAAAAGGCTCTAGGGTGTCGAGGTAATGGCTTTCAATTCTTTTACAGGGGCAATAAAAGGCTCTAGGGTGTCGAGGTAATGGCTTTCAATTCTTTTACAGGGGCAATAAAAGGCTCTAGGGTGTCGAGGTAATGGCTTTCAATTCTTTTACAGGGGCAATAAAAGGCTCCAGTGTCTCGAGATATTGGTTTTCAATTCTTTTACGAGAGAAATAAAAGGCAGCAGGTGTGGAGGGAAGGGTATTCAATTTCATTCACTTGTAAACAATAGGTGTCAAACATGTTGGAAAAAATGAGGTCCCTTAATTGAAGGCATGTCAGAACTATGTGTGTACTCACCTAGTTGTGGTTGCAGGGGTCGATTCACAGCTCCTGGTCCCGCCTCTTCACTGGTCGCTACTGGGTCACTCTTTCTGCTCCATGAGCTTTATCATACCTTTTCTCAAAGCTATGTATGGATCCTGCCTCCACTACATCACTTCCCAGACTATTCCACTTCCTGACAACTCTGTGACTGAAGAAATACTTCCTAACATCCCTGTGATTCATCTGAGTCTTCAACTTCCAATTGTGACCCCTTGTTGCTGTGTCCCATATATGGAACATTCTGTCTCTGTCCACCTTGTCAATTCCTCTCCGTATTTTATATGTCCTTATCATATCCCCCCTATCTCTCCTGTCCTCCAGTGTCATCAGGTCGATTTCCCTTAACCTCCCCTCGTACGACATGCCCCTTAGCTCCGGGACTAGTCTTGTTGCAAACCTTTGCACTTTCTCTAATTTCCTTACATGCTTGGCTAGGTGTGGGTTCCAAACTGGTGCTGCATACTCCAATATAGGCCTGTGTGTGTGTAGAAGAGAAGAAAGGGAACTGCTCCACATATTCTGTTTGTCAAGAGGTACCAACTTATTAGTGCCTTCGTTAAGATCACAAGACAGACTACTGAGGATACGCTTGATACCGGTGACTGGCTCTTGATTCTAGGAACTAGAGTTATCTTCCCCCTTCTCTTACCAAACAGTATTACCTTCCAATACCCAGGCATTGTATGACCCCCTACGCAAGAGGACATCTATCCTACGCAAGAGGACATCTATCTTACGCAAGAGGACATCTATCTTACGCAAGAGGACATCTATCTTACGCAAGAGGACATCTATCTTACGCAAAAGGACATCTATCTTACGCAAGAGGACATCTATCTTACGCAAGAGGACATCTATATGTAGGAGGTAATCTCTTTCCTCCCCCAATTAACTCTTAAGCTTAGACTAGGGTATATTTTTCACTGCTGGGGGATCTAGTTGTTAAGGGGACTAGCCTGTTAGAGTATCCCAGTGCCTGGCTCTATTGATGAACTTAAGAGTCGTGAATACCAATATTTTGGCTCAAATGTACAGGGCGAATCGCTGCTACTAGCTCTCTGGACAACGCACACGGAGAGGTTAGGTAAGGTTCGTCAGGAAACAGGACAAGTGTTTCCTGACGCGGGTCTTAGTCAGATGATGACCCACAGTTGGAGCTTCTGGTCACCTGACCGAGGGAACACTGGAAACGATGTTTGTGATGCTTTATGGGCGCCTAACACACTAGTCTGACTGGATGTGTAATTTGATCCCACTGTCCATCTTCTACAGTACGATCGAACACTTTTGTGAATATTATCGTCAGGAGACTCTTGGAAATATGAAGAATTAGACACCATCCAGCGGCTTCATCAATACAAAATCAAGGATATAATGGGAAGACTGCAGAACTATATACACAAGACGAGGTAATCAGTTCTTCAGCCTTGGAGTTGATGATGAGCACCGTAGTCTTGAATATTGAAGCCTGGCCAGATTCATCACTTTGAGAAAAGGCACAAGGTGACATGAGTGTCTAGTCTGCCTATTCGTTGTTCCATCCTCTTCAAAGCATCCAGGTTGTCCTCGATAATTACGTCAGTGGTATTGCATCAACAACGGTGGCATTGCATCACTTGCTTAGTGGTCGAGTTGATTTTTGCTTCTGGAAGGATTAAGAACGAGTCCCAAGGCTTATTCATCTTTCACACCCCATAAATATATGTTAATAAGTGATTCTTTGTGGCTGATATTTGGCCATAATTCAAGAACAAGATGTGTAAATCACAGGCCAATCTATTGTTGATTTTCCCAGAGGAAATAAAGAAGATCCCCTTGCTGAACACCATCGAAATGACTTCAAACTCCCCAAACAGAAGGATCGACTCACGGAACCTTAAAAATAAGATTACAAACAAGCCACGTATGGGTGGGGTTAGAACTCATGGTGTGTCGTAAAACTCCAGGCCAGTGCGTAAACCACTGGGCCACCTGGCTATAATAATATTCATCCAACTAGGTATATTTATACACCATATTGTGATATCACCTGTTTACTGTGATCTTATTGCACGTTTATAATGTTATCTGACGGCTTGGTGGCTAAAGCTCTCGTTTCACACGGCGAGTGTCCGTGTTCGATTTCCGGGGAGGGTAGAAACATTGGGCCTGTTTCCTTACACCTGTTGTCCCTGTTCACCAATCAGTAAAATGGGTACCTGAGAGTTAGTGGACTGGTGTGGGTCGCATCCTGGGACAAAACTGACCTAATTTGCGGGAAATGCTCAGCATAACAAGCGGCTTTCTATATAGTAGTGTGTCATTGATGTCAGCTATGGTCTGTATACCTTGTACATGTACTGGTAGAAATAAAGGTATTATTATTATATTATTATGAGATCTATCGACGTGCTTTCAGGTGCTTGAGTTGCCTGTGGAGAGTAACTTTCCACGGGAGGACATCCTGAAGGGGAGGACATCCTGAACCAGCTGTCATGTTTGCAAATGAAACGATTATTGTCGAGAACACGACGAAACAGTAAACATACTTGTCTTGCCTTTCCAAACTGTCAGATATGCAGATCCTTTCTCTGTCAGCTTCCTCCTGATCGGCATTCATCTAGTTACCCAGGGCATGTGGACAAGAGTCGTCTTCCTAGGAGAAGCAAAGGTGTACAAGGGTTTCAACACGGTGGGCACAGGTAATATGTATGCTAAGTGCAGTGGCATTGTGGGATAATAAGAAGAGAAATTACCACTGTACACTGGGATTTTACTGACTTAGTAGTTACAATAATACCAATGTTTTCATTATACTCACCGTCATATTTACTTTAATTTGTACCAGAGATTAAGCAGAGTGAACTAAAAAAATATTGTTCAGTACTGTTTGCCAGTGGCTACACAGTTCCCTTTTCCAACACTTGTAGCTTCCACTGCTTCTAACTGTTCATCCTGACAGATTTTAAGGATTATGTGTGTGACCCATCCTACGTAACTGTATTATGTGTGTGACCCATCCTACATAACTGCATTACGTGTGTGACCCATCCTACGTAATTTACCTCGCCACTCCCCCTGCCTCCACGACTGTAGTTGACCTTGGCCTAACAGACAACCAACCAGTAACGTATTTCATTAACAATATGAACAACACAGCTATAACAAAACCAACGAGGGTAACTGAGACAAGCGCAACCATAACAGACCATAACCTCTGCATTCATCTGATAAAACCCGCTGAGGGAGACGAAATACTTTGACACTCCCAGAGCAACTTCCCTGGAAGCCAAACAATGCACATGTCCTGGTATATTCACCGGATTAATATATACCAACAAACAGAATAACAGAAACAGTTGCGAGCAGAGATACCTCAATATATATATATATATATATATATATATATATATATATATATATATATATATATATATATATATATGTGTATATACGTATATATATGTATATATATTATATATATATATATATATATATATATATATATATATATATATATATATATATGTCGTGCCGATTAGGTAAAACTGGTCAATTAGCAAGAACTCATCTAAAATTAAGTCTTTTCTAAAAATTTCTCTTATACGTTTAAAGATATATTTTTTCATTTATGTTAATGTAAAAATTTATAATTTTGTACCAAGAGAAACTTTGAAAACCTACCTAACCTTATTACAACAAGCGCAATTTAATTTAGCCTAACCCAACTAAATATATTTTAGATACGTTAACATTAATTTAATAATAAACAAACAATGAAATATATTTTTTTCGTTATGTTCAGACTGATTTTGGCGAAATTATTGCATACACAAATTTTCACTTGTCTTATATGGCAAGGTGAGCGTTGCTATTTAAGCCAAATTAGCAAGTTTTACCTAATCGGCACGACATATATATATATATATATATATATATATATATATATATATATATATATATATATATATATATATATATATATATATATTAAAAAATATCACTTTAGCACGTGCTTAAAAACTATATATACAGAGATATAGACATCTCTCTCTCCCTCACACATTGACATGCAAAACCCATGTGTGACTATGTAGGTCCTGAAATAACTTTGAAAATACCAGATGAATTCAGTATAGCTACGAGTTTCTTTTCATTTTTAAATTGATTTTTTCGAGGCCAACGAAAATTTGAGTATTTCGTCATTACAGTAAATAATATATATGCTGTACAAAGAGTATCTCTGTGTATATACACCAAAAGGTGTGTATAAGTTATTATATATACACCATTGCATCTACTACTACTAAAAAAAAAAATAATAATAACAACACTAATAATTACAAGAGCAAGAAGAACAATAACAAGAACAAACAAGGACAAGATGAACAAGAAGCAATACATTATTATTATTATTATTATTATTATTATTATTATTATTATTATTATTATTATTATTATTATTAATATTACTGTTGTTAGTATCAGAAGTAGTATTAGAAGTAATATTAGTAGTATAATAGTAGTATTAGTAGTATCAGTATTAGTATTATTATTATTATTAGTAGTAGTAACAGTAGCAGCAGTAGTAGTATCAGTAGTAATAGTTGTAGTAGTAATGAAGACAAAAATCCATGTCGTAGAAGTCAAAACGGGAAAGTAAGGCACCAACACGTCAAAAGTCGAGGTTACTTAGTTACCTAAGTAACAGCAACGTCAGCAGTGTTGCTGTTACTAATTACTACTTGGGTAATGAGGATCCTGTCAAACATTCCATTATGGTGGTTCACTAACTACAACAACTACAAAGGTTACCTTCTACGAGACCTGGAGTTACTATCACCTGGGGAATCACCATGTAATAGTAACTCCAGTGCCTGATTGTCGTGGTATTGTATTCCACAATACCTGATTGTCGTGGTATTGTATTCCACAATACCAAATTGTCGTGGTATTGTATTCCACAATACCTGATTGTCGTGGTATTGTATTCCACAATATCTGATTGTTGTGGTATTGTATTCCACAATATCTGATTGTCGTGGTATTGTATTCCACAATACCTGATTGTCGTGGTATTGTATTCCACAATACCAATTGTCGTGGTATTGTATTCCACAATACCTGATTGTCGTGGTATTGTATTCCACAATACCAAATTGTCGTGGTATTGTATTCCACAATACCTGATTGTCGTGGTATTGTATTCCACAATATCTGATTGTTGTGGTATTGTATTCACAATATCGATTGTCGTGTATTGTATTCCACAATACCTGATTGTCGTGGTATTGTATTCCACAATACCTGATTGTCGTGGTATTGTATTCACAATACCTGATGTCGTGGTATTGTATTCCACAATCCTGATTGTCGTGGATTGATTCCCAATACCTGATTGTCGTGGTATTGTATTCCACAATATCGATTGTCGTGGTATTGTATTCCACAATACCTGATTGTCGTGGTATTGTATTCCACAATACCTGATTGTCGTGGTATTGTATTCCACAATACCTGATTGTCGTGGTATTGTATTCCACAATACCTGATTGTCGTGGTATTGTATTCCACAATACCTGATTGTTAATGCTTATTCCCTCCATCTCTTTAATATCGGATACCGTGATGCCGGTAAAGGGTTTTGGATCCAAGGAACTGAAGCAATCCTCTCCTTGGGATCAAAAAAAGAGTTATGTAACCCTTTCTAGCGTGGTACCTATCCACTTATCCATATATGTAATAATTACCTCTGTTCCTGTTGCTAGTTACATCATGCAACGAGACGTATATCAGTGAATGGGCGAAACAGAACGATAGTTACGTTTCTCTAATGGCAATAAACGGTCACGAAAGACAGGAAAAGAGAGGAGATGACGACCATATGGGGCAATTTATGGGAGAAAATTGTGTGTACTCGTTTGTGTGTGTGTGTGTGTGTGTGTGTGTGTGTGTGTGTGTGTGTGTGTGTGTGTGTGTGTGGTAATGACACAGGAGGCAGGACTGGTCAATAGATTCAAAATATAGGTAATTTTGACACGAATCTAAGGTGATCACGTCAGAAAGACTATAATTTCACTCCACCACTACCACCACAGACATGACTGACCCCCCCCCCCCCAGACTCAACATCACCCTCACACCCCACCACCACAGACATGACTGACCCCCCAGACTCAACATCACCCTCACACCCCACCACCACAGATATGACTGACCCCCCAGACTCAACATCACCCTCACACCCCACCACCACAGATATGACTGACCCCCAGACTCAACATCACCCTCATCCCACACCACCACAGACATGACTAACCCCCAGACTCAACATGACCCTCACCCCACCACCACAGACACGACTGACCCCTCAGACTCAACATGACCCTCACCCCCACAGTCACGACTGACCCCAGACTTAACATCACCCTCACACCCCACCACCACAGTCACGACTGACCCCAGACTTAACATCACCCTCACACCCCACCACCACAGTCACGACTGACCCCCAGACTTAACATCACCCTCACACCCCACCACCACAGACATGACTGACCCCCCCAGACTTAACATCACCCTCACACCCCACCACCACAGACATGACTGAACCCCAGACTCAACATCACCCTCACAACCCACCACCACAGACATGACTGACTCCCCCAGACTCAACATGACCCTCACCCCCACCACCAGAGACACGACTGACCCCTCAGACCTGAACAATAATTCAAAATTATCATTATTCTCGTCTTTGATAATACAATAACAAAGATTTAGATAAACAGAACAAAACTAGACATAAAACACTCCCTTAGACCAACAAAAACCTGACAAAACACGAGATAAATAAGGGAAATTCGCAAAAAAAAATGATAAATAAGGAAATAGGTACAAAATAAATACGAGAAAAAACTAGCCTTGATTAAGATAAATGGAGAATACTGGATAAAATATTAAGAAAAGGTGAAAAGAAATGATAAGGGGAAAATTGGATACCCTAAGTGAGATAGAAAGCTGGAGGAATTACTTAAGGATTGAAGGAAGTAATGTAAATGAAAGAAATGACTCGCAGAACCCTTAACGATGAATGAAATGAAAGAAATTATCCCCCTGAATCCATAACTACGAATAAAAATGATAGAAATACCTCCCACTCAGGTATTGTGGAATACAATACCACGACAATCAGGTATTGTAGAATACAATAACACGACAATCAGGTACTGTGGAATACAATACCACGACAATCAGGTATTGTGGAATACAATACCACGACAATCAGGTATTGTAGAATACAATAACACGACAATCAGGTACTGTGGAATACAATACCACGACAACCAGGTATTGTAGAATACAATAACACGACAATCAGGTATTGTGGAATACAATACCACGACAACCAGGTATTGTAGAATACAATAACACGACAATCAGGTACTGTGGAATACAATACCACGACAATCAGGTATTGTAGAATACAATAACACGACAATCAGGTACTGTGGAATACAATACCACGACAATCAGGTATTATAGAATACAATAACACGACAATCAAGTACTGTGGAATACAATACCACGACAATCAGGTATTGTAGAATACAATAACACGACAATCAGGTATTGTGGAATACAATAACACGACAATCAGATATTTTGGAACACAATACCACGACAATCAGGTATTGTGGCATTCAATACCACGGCAATCAGGTATTGTAGAATACAATGCCACGACAATCAGGTATTGTGGAATACAATACCACGACAATCAGGTATTGTGGAATACAATACCACGACAACCAGGTATTGTAGAATACAATAACACGACAATCAGGTACTGTGGAATACAATACCACGACAATCAGGTATTGTAGAATACAATAACACGACAATCAGGTACTGTGGAATACAATACCACGACAATCAGGTATTGTAGAATACAATAACACGACAATCAAGTACTGTGGAATACAATACCACGACAATCAGGTATTGTAGAATACAATAACACGACAATCAGGTATTGTGGAATACAATAACACGACAATCAGATATTTTGGAACACAATACCACGACAATCAGGTATTGTGGCATTCAATACCACGGCAATCAGGTATTGTGGAATACAATGCCACGACAATCAGGTATTGTGGAATACAATACCACGACAATCAGGTATTGTGGAATACAATACCACGACAATCAGGTATTATGGAATACAATACCACGACAATCAGGTATTGTGGAACACAATACCACGACAATCAGGTATTGTGGAATACAATACCACGACAATCAGGTATTGTGGAATACAATACCACGACAATCAGGTATTGTGGAATACAATACCACGACAATCAGGTATTGTGGAACACAATGCCACGACGATCAGGTATTGTGGAATACAATACCACGACAATCAGGTATTGTAGCATTCAATACCACGACAATCAGGTATTGTGGAACACAATACACGACAATCAGGTATTGTGGCATTCAATACCACGACAATCAGGTATTGTGGGATACAATACCACGACAATCAGATATTAAAGTACCATGATCAGTGCCCCATACCAATCAGTGTATTGGCTAAGCAATTTTTCCAACGTACTGTGTATATTGACCTCCCTGTAGGGCTCCTCCTGTGAGTAGATAGGGATCTGAGGGCCCTTACTGTGAGTACATAGGGATCTGAGGGCCCATACTGTGAATAGGTAGGAACCTGCCTGGCCCCTCCTGTGAGTAGGTCGGGACCTGAGGGCCCTCCTGTGAGTAGGTAGGAAACTGTATGGCCCCTCCTGTGAGTAGGTAAAGAATTGAGGGGCCCCTTCTGTGAGTAGATCGGGACCTGAGGGCCCTCCTGTGAGTAGGTAGGAACTGTATGGCCCCTACTGTGAGTATGTCGGGGTCTGAGGACCCTCCTGTGAGTAGGTCGGGACCTGAAGGCCCTCCTGTGAGTAGGTAGGGACCTGAGGTCCCCTCCTGTGAGTAGGTAGAGACCTAAGGGCCCCTCCTGTGAGTAGGTAGGAACCTGTATGGCCCCTCCTATAAGTAGGTAGGGACCTGTATGGCCCCTCTTGTGAGTAGGTAGGGATCTGTAGGGTCCTCGATGTAGGTAGGAACTTGAGGGACCTCCTGTGAGTAGGTAGGGACCTGAGGGCCCTCCTGTGAATAAACAGGGACCTGAGGACCCTCCTGTGAGTAGGTAGGAACTTAAGGGGCCCTCATTGTTATTAGGGGTCAACTTTAGATCAGTAAGGGTCATTGAGACGAGTCACCTAGCAGTCACCTAGCAATCATCTAGTATCCGTTCCTCTAACAGCCAGGCCACAAGTCAATGGATGGACTAGGAAAGCACCTAGGATTTCATCCATCTATCGAAGCTAAAATCCTCCCATTAATCCACATCTATCTACCCAAAAACCATCCATTCATTGCAACCAAAGATAACCACCAACCAATTTATCTACCCAACAAACATACGTTGGCCAACCAACCAAACCACCAAATTATCCGACCCCCGAATCAACCAGCCAATCCATCCACCTCGAGCCTACAACCATCCCGTCAACCCAACAACAACCCAAACAAGCAAGCAGCTTAAACGAAATCCACTAGGGTCATACAGCACTGCATCCCGTTTAATACCGCACGGTCTAACCGGATAACAGGTTTGGTTGGCACTGCCTTCCTGACGCCTGGAGAGCGTGGAATGTTGTTGCTTGTTAAGTGGGAATCGTTCTATATGCGCTGGAGTCCGCCTCCTCTGTGTATGTCAGGGGAATTGCATACCGGCTTTGGTGTTACAGAATCGTTCTTTGGTTAAGAATATCCCTGCCTGGAGTGATTGGTACCTACGTTTGACACCCAGGCACAGTTTGACACCCAGGCACAGTTTGACACTCAGGCACAGTTTGACGGAGGTAGTTTTTATTTTCACGCATTCTGGCTCTCTGTAGAGCTTTATCAAGTTGTCTGCCCACTGTGCAGAGCTTTATCAAGCTATCTCCCCTCTGTATAAAGCTTTATCACGGCATGTTTCACTCAGTATAGAGCTTTTCAAAGGCATGTTTCACTCAGTGTAGTGTCCATTGACAAGCACCTTTAACAACCGGTACCTGACAAACACACACACACACACACACACTAGGTGAGTACACACACACACACACTAGGTGAGTACACACACACACACACACACACACACACACTACACAAATCTCTTTACAAATGCCCCCACACAAAAGATCTCTCCAGGCATAACACAAAATCTGCTCAAGTGCATTTGCATAATGTTTTTCGAATATTTCAAGACACGATTCATCCTTTCCCCAGCTGATATTAAGTCCCAATGACTTCCCAAACCCCATGGCTTACCGCCACACTCTGTTACCAATCGCGTAGGGGGAATCAAATCCTTTGTTCCCGATGCTAGTCTTGGCGACAACACGCGGGAGAAGAGACGATCAAATCCTGTTCGGGCAAGAGATTTGTTAAGGGAGAAGTACGAGGATGTGTTTTTCTGAAGCCACGAGCTGGGTTTGTTGTTGTGTACGACCTGTGTAGCTGGTGGTGGTATAACTGCTGGTGTAACTGCTGGTGTAACTGCTGGTGTTATAACTAACGATGCTGGGGGTATTAAGAGAAAACTGTTTATAAAGCATATGATAACGACTTTCTATCTATCTATCTATCGTCTAATTTATCACTCTCTTTTTCTTCTACAATCACTGTGTTCACTCTGTTCTCTCTCTGTCTCTGTCTCTCTCTCTCTCCTCTTGTTGCATGCCGTCACTGCTGATGCATTAACTCTCAGATCACACACGCTGAGATGAAAGATGCTGTATAAGGAGCAGTTCTTTGAGTGCACTTTCTTCTAGACTCTTTCCTCTTATTTTCTTTGAGATTTTTATTTCTGGAAAAAGATGAGATTTATTAACCTTTCATTTATTTTTTTGTAATTCATTGTCCGTCTCTAAGCAAGTTAGGAAATGTAGTTATCACTAACTTCTAGTCATTTTTCTAGTTAAGTCATAAAATCCCCATAGATGTTTCAGTGTGCAGACACTTTACATCCTACCTGCAGAACCGTTTAAGTTACTGGGAATGTTGGTAAACGGTTCAGAGAACCGAGAACCGACTTCAGGCTGAGGGACTGATTACCTTCAACTTCTGATCTTCACCATTCTTCTTTGTATAGGACTGATGAAGCTGTGGCGAAGCGTTTCCTCAGTAAAGATACCCAAGTGTTGCACATGTGTCTAATTTATCAAATCACTGGGAATATCCTTCATATCCCCCATTCAATCCTTCTTGGAAGACCTCTTCCCCACCTTCGTCCCTTCCAAGATTTATATATGATCGTGGTCATCCTATTCTGTTCTATCGTCTCAGAATATTCAAATCATCTCAACAGTTCACTCTTTCTCGCTGAATTATATCTTTCGTAACCCAGCACCATCTTCTAATTTTTATGCTATGACTTCTCAGCACAATATCCAAATCTTACACTGCTCACACACAGAATCTTCACTGCCTTTAGCCTCCTTTTCGATGCAACGTTGAAATCCCATGCTTCACACCCACGTAAAAATAGTTGGTACCTCTATTCTCTAGTACATTTCTCTTTTTATCTCCATAGAAAAACTTCTTTCTCTACACAGATGTCTCAACACCACATCTACAGTTTTCTCTTCTATTTGATTAATGTTCACCTAATTTTAAACAGATCCATCTGCTGCCAAGTCCGCTGTCAAATACCCAAATACATTCAATTCCTCCAAACTCCTTCAGTTCTGATATTCCATCTTTCACTGTCTAAACATTGTTGGTACTCTCATTATTTTCCTCTTTTCAATGCTCAGTTTTAATTTCCTTCTATTACACACACCTCCAGCATCTTTTACAACTTCTCTTCAAACTCTCCCCCACAGAAAACCGCATCATCAGCAAACAGCAACTTTACATCTCTCGGCCGTACACCTGTCCTTCTTACTGGAACACATTTTCCTCTTCTTACACACCTTAACCCGAGCCTCACCAATCGCAAAAAAAAAAAAAAAATTCACTGTCCAAAACAAACAAAAAAAAGAGTGGGTGGTGATATCTGAGTTTTGACGGTGGCCGTGCGACGGTGCCTGAGTCAAAGTCAACAGGCCTCAAGACAAGCTTGCCCTATAAAACCTTCTCCAGGAACTATTATTGAATTCTCAACAACTGAACAAACCAACGAGAAATTCTCTCTTTTCCTCTCCACTTTTATATTGATAATTAAATTTCGGGAAGAGACTCGTGGTATATATATATATATATATATATATATATATATTTTATTAACACATTGGCCGATTCCCACCAAGGCAGGGTGGCCCGAAAAAGAAAAACTTTCATCATCATTCACTCCATCACTGTCTTGCCAGAGGGGTGCTTTACACTACAGTTATAAAACTGCAACATTAACATCCCTTCTTCAGAGTGCAGACACCGTACTTCCCATCTCCAGGACTCAAGTCCTGCCTGCCGGTTTCCCTGAATCCCTTCATAAATGTTACTTTGCTCACACTCCAACAGCACGTCAAGTATATATATATATATATATATATATATATATATATATATATATATATATATATATATATATATAAGAGAGAGAGAGAGAGAGAGAGAGAGAAGGCAGCTTGAAGAGGGGAAAGAAAAGGGGTGAAAGAGAATGGTATGAGGGGTAGAAGGGGAGATAAATGAGAGGTGACAGCAGTGGCTGACCACTGGTATTCCAGCAACACTTTCCACCTAGGTTTTATTGCCCCTGGAATTAATTAACTCATAAATTCATTATATGTGATATATTGCTGGGGCGAATGTGTCTTGCGAGGCGAGGGAGTGTTTGTTGTGGTGTGTACTCACCTAGTTGTGGTTGCAGGGGTCGAGACATAGCTCCTGGCACCGCCTCTACACTGGCCGCTACTGGGTCACTCTCCCTACTCCATGAGCTTTATCATACCTCTCCTGTGTGTGTGTGTGTACTCACGTATTTGCTCACGTATCTGTGGTTACAGGGGTTGATTCACAGCTCCTGGCCCCGCCTCTTCACTGGTCGCTACTAGGTCCGCTCTCTCCCTGCTCCATGAACTTTGTCATACCTCTTCTTAAAGCTATGTATGGATCCTGCCTCCACTACATCACTCTCCAGATTGTTCAACTTCCTGACAACTCTATGACTGAAGAAATATTTCCTAACATCCCTGTGACTAATCTGAGAATTCAACTCTCAGTTGTGTCCCCTTGTTGTTGTGTCCCATCTCTGGAACATCCTGTCTTTGTCCACCTTGTCAATTCCTCTCAGTATTTTATATGTCGTTATCATGTCCCTCCTATCTCTCCTGTCCTCCAGTGTCGTCAGGTCGATTTCCCTTAACCTCTCCTCGTAGGACAAACCCCTTAGCTCCGGGACTAGTCTTGTTGCAAACCTTTTGCACTTTCTCTAATTTCTTGACGTGCTTGACCAGGTGTGGGTTCCAAACTGGTGCTGCATACTCCAGTATGGGCCTGACGTACACGGGGATGTTACAATCCTGAGGGTTTATGTAAAGTACAGTTCCGGCACTCTGAAGGAAGGATGAGGATGTTATAGTCCAGAGGGTCGTCTGAATAGTCATGTAAACACACTTCAGCCAAGACAGTGATGGAATGAAAGATGGTGACTGTGTTTCCTTTTCCTGGTTCACCCAACTAATGTACAGAAAAAAATAATAATCTTTTAAAACGGCGAGAAATAAAATCATGTGTCACATAGCAAGAATATATATATATATATATATATATATATATATATATATATATATATATATATATATATATATATATATATATATATAATATATATACCAATGTTTAAAGCTATAACTAAATCGAATTAATTAAACATACAGAATACACTGGTTTAAACAAGAGAAATTTCAGTTAGTTTCAACACTGGACAACTCCGCTTAATCCTACTTTATGCTTATTAAGGATTAACCACGGATAGTAAGCATAATTACAGCACTCCACCTTTGTGTCTAATTATGGTGTTTGTGTGTGTGTGGGAATGTTTTATATCCGTAGTTCGTACACTAGTGGTATCCAGTCAAGTGGTCCAGTTAGATAGTGCAAAAGCCGGAATTATGACCTGGTAAGCGGAGTTTGGCTTCGTTCGGGAGGTTTAACGAAGAAAACGGGAGGGACGGTGCTTCAGTGACGTCATACGCTCGTTGTGGAGTAACGTAACATTGTGGTTGGTATTGTTATTATGGATCAATAGTTGTTGTGAGGGACTAGTAATCTCGGTCCTTAAGCCTTGTTTCACTCTGTGTAGAGCTTTATCATGTTTCACTCTGTGTAGAGCTTTATCGTGTTTCACTGTGTAGAGTTTTATGTTTCACTCTGTGTAGAGCTTTATCATGTTTCACTCTGTGTAGAGCTTTATCATGTTTCACTCTGTGTAGAGCTTTATCATGTTTCACTCTGTGTAGAG
>WNWK01006759.1:0-101885 GCA_009830355.1 Cherax destructor | reverse complement strand
TCATGGTGACTTATTTCACAGTGGCAATAACTAAAACCACCAAAAAATACACCAAATATATTGTGAATCTTTGAAAGAGCGCGCTGGGTAATGTTCTCTCAATGGTAAACAACGCTTCACTGGCGTCCTGCGCTTGTGCGGAGCAGGCGGACGCGTCTAATACCTTTCGGTAACCGAGGACTTTTTCGCTAACCGATTCCGAAAAAAGCTTACGTTTTCCGAAACTTTCGTTAACAGGACCTTTCATTAACCGAGGGTCCACTGTACTTTGAAAAATGCTCATTGTTACTTTCCTATACGATAATCTCAATTTTTAATAATATGTTACTATTATGTTACCCCCTACTCATATTATAAGTTAATGTCAAAAATGCTCAATGTTATTTTCCTTAAGATAATCTCAATTCCATATTATCATTCAAGAATCTTAACACCTGTAACAATCTAAGATCTAATATCATTATATAATAATTTAAACAGTAAAATTTCATCATATTGTAATTTTGAAAATAATTTTTAACTAGAATAAACTCAATAAATTTCTCTAATATTAAGTACATAGTTTTTAAGGACTAGAATAAGCTGCCCCTAATGCCATGGCATGTCAGTGGCTCTCCTTGCACTCAATTTACATTGTAACTTCCGATACCCATGTAACCTGCAATGAAATAAAATTTGTTTGTTTGTTTGTTTGTTTAGAAAGCCGCTTGTTATGCAGAGCATTTCGGACAGGGACAGCAGGTGTATTATGGAAACACGTCCCTAATGTTTTCCAGCCGTACCGGAGGAGAATCGAACCCTGGACCTCAGTGTGTGAGCTGAGTGCGCTAGCGATCGAGCTACGGGATTCCCACCAAAACCGTTAAAGAATTGTCTGCAGAGCGGAAAAATGGAGCTGGTTAAAAGTAAGCCGATGTAATGTGCTCGGCGATCAAAGTAGATAAGGACAAGCGTCCCCAGAGAGATTAAGGAAAAATTGTCACTGATACTCAGGCGAGAGTGAGACGTCCACACTCAAAGAAGGCTGGTGCAGAAGTCACCACCGGGGGTGTTGTTGAAGATTGAGACACTTATGCAACACATGGGAATCTTTATTAATGAAACGTTTGACCAAACAGTGGCTTCATCAGTCCAATACAAAGCAGAAAGGTGTAAGGAGAGGCTGTTGTTGTTGGCTGCTAAGAGCTGATACAGCCTCAGTCTTTAGTTAGTTTAATATCTTTATTATGCACCCCATACCCATTCTGTGGGCGGTAGTCAAAAGATTACAGAGATGGAAATAAATGGTATAAAATACCGACACATTGGAAAAATAAACACATAAGCAGTATAATGTGATCCTTTATTGACAACGTTTCGCCCACGCAGTGGGCTTTATCAAGTCACAGACATATCTACCTGGAAAAGGAAGAACATGAGTATTTATAGGATTTAGTCAGGTGGAGAATGCTGGGTCAGGTGGAGAATGCTGCATGTGACAGTCTTCAAAGTAGGGTAACATCCCTATTCACCAAAGTACCTACTACACAAGCTATCGATCTCTCGTGCAGGAAAATTGACGACTCACTTGATCTTCCTCTTCCAGCCAGCGATTTCATCGACCTTGTTGAACTATGTGTGGGCTTTACATGTTTCTCTTTCGAAAATCAACTCTTTCAACAAACTTTTGGACTACCCATGGGATCGCCACTTAGTGCCGTCCTTGCGAACCTATATATGGAACATTTGGAAGCCGAGCGATTTTCCACTATTATTCCCTCTTCCGTCACCTGGCTCCGTTATGTTGACATTCTCATCATAACTCCCAGACGCTTCAACGTTCAAGCTCTCCAACACAAGCTCAACCAGGTCGAGCCATCATTCCAGTTCACACTAGAAGAAGAAGTCGACAACACTTCCTTTCCTTGATGTTCTTCTCTGCAAAGCTGACCATGAACTTAGTTTTAAAGTCTATCGAAAACCTACCAATCAACACGATCTCCTCCACTTCTACTCTCACCACGACACCAAAACTAAACGTGGTGTAATTATAGGCTTTTTCCTGCGCGCACTCAGAATCTGCAGCAGTGAGTTCCTTGAGGAAGAATGCTCCCTCATTGAACAAGTTTTTTCTAAACTTCACTATCCTCGACACTTCATTAGAGACGACTGCAGACGACGGGCATTGAACATCTTCAACACACCCAGAGAAGACACTGCTGAGAAGAGATACATAGTCCTCCCCACCAACTCCATTTCCAAACACGTTTCCAACATTTTTTCCAATACCTCATTCCGAGTATCCACCTCCACATCCACCACTATCAAGGACATTACCAGTAACAGACAGGAAAAGCTTAAATCCACTGCAGAGGTATACACAATCCCTTGTAATGGCTGCAGCAAATTATACGTCGGCGAAACATCCAGAGACCTCTAAACACGTATTTCAGAACACCAGTACGCAGGCAGATCTGACGACTCAAGGAATGCCTGTGTTCAACACCGAAATTCACACAACCATTTAATCAACTACAGAAACCTAAGACTCATCGCCAGAGAAGACAACACTCAATACCGATAATCCTAGAATCATCACTTATCTGTATATCCAACAACTTCAACCAGAACAACGGCTTCTACAACATAGCTGAACCTATTGCCAAGAAACTTCTTCATCGCTATCCCACATAGAACTCAAGAATGGAACACTGCAGGTCCTTTAAGTTACCCAAGGTTTTAATTATCACCCTACTTTGAAGACTGTCACATGCAGCATTCTCCACCAGACTAAATCCTATACTCATGTTCCTCCTTTTCCAGGTAGATCTGTCTGTGACTCGATAAAGCCCACTGCGTGGGCGAAACGTTGTCAATAAAGGATCACATTATATTGCTTATGTGTTTATTTTTCCAGATTACAGAGGTACATAATGGGTCCAGGGACTGGACCTCAAAGCTCAGCCTCAGTCTCCTCCTTAATGTTAGGGTTTATAGAGTCATTGACACCTTCCGCCGTATCGAATCCTGCCTTCAGGTGTCCAGGGAAGAAACCTTGTGTGATAATAATGGTTTTAAAAATCGACTAGCTGAAGAATGAGGCACTTATGCAACATTTGGGAATTTTTTATTGAGGAAACGTTTCGTCAGGCAATGGCTTCTTCAGTCGAATACAGAGGAAAATGAAGAGTTGGAGTAAATCAGGCTCTTGGTCTGGAGTTGATGTGTCTAAAGTGGAAGGGACACGACTAGCTGGAATATGTATTTTATGTCCTCGATGCAAACAGAAGCAGGAAGATGCAAGCAAGGGCCAGAATATCCTGCCGATCAAAAGGGTTGTAACCCTCCTCACTCAGGATCCCACCATGTTAAGAGCCACTAGAGATTGCGCCTTTTTGAGCCCTACAACCAAGAGTGCAATAAAAACGTTACCCAAATCTGCGAAAATCATAAAGTAAATGAAGATTCCTCCAGAAAGACAACCGGGAAAAATATATTTCCAATTAGGTCAGGTGGACTTCTTTGCCTAAACCCTAGCAGAGTCAGACACCCAACACAATTTGAGAATGACAACAGCAAAGGCCAAGTCCAAACCAAAATTACTTCAAAGCCACATCAGAAGGCAATAACAAAAGACCAGGAAATATGACTAAAGAAGTAAGGAGAAAAGCTCACGAAAAATGATAAGTCTGTGAAGACCTATCAAACAATTTGAAGAGGTCTTCTCAGTGAAACAAGAAATAGAATGAGATCCCCTGGGTGCCAGCGACAACATAGTATTGAACTACGAGGACCTTGTGGAACTAAACATAGGGAACATTGGCAAGTGAAGGGTGTGGGATGCCAGGCTTTAGAAGAGAGAACTTTGCAGGAATAAGGGAATTCTTGAATGTAGTGCAGTGGGAAAGGGAACTGGAAGGAAAGTCAGTGGATGAAATGATGGAGTATGTACTTGGGAAGTGCTGGGAGGCAGAGGAAAACTTCACATGTAAATGAGGAATGGCTTATAGAAAAGATGAGTCCTTGGTTCAACCAAAGAGGCAAAGAGAGAGAGAAAAAAAGAGAAACACAAGAGCATGGAAAAACTATAGGAAGCAAAGGCAGATGAGAACAGAGAATTGGGAAGAAGCTGAGTGACAATTTGAGAAAGCCATAACAACCAAGGCTAAGTATGAACCAAAACTGCTTCACAGCCATATCAGAAGAAAACAACAGTAAAAGACCAGGCAGTTTGACTGAAAAAGGAAGGAGAGCTCACAGAAAATTACAAGGAACTCTGCAAAGTGCTGAACAAACGATTTAAAGACATCTTCCTAAAGGAAACAGGCAACACCAGAAAGCCTAGGAAAAAAAAAAAGGACATCAGCAGGTACTGGACACAAGACACAACAGGGGTAGAGAAATTTTTTTGGGGGGAAGCTGGATATATCAAAGGCAGTGGGACCTAACAGGGTGTCACCATGGATTCTGCAAGGAGCAGAAGCACTGAATCACTACTTATGATGCACCTGACACAACAGCAAACAACTTTCCGAAGGCCTAGGTGCTAAAGATTTTCCTGACAAACTTCTTTTCTCTCCTAAATTTCAACACTTTGTAACCAAAGACAGTATATATCTAGAATTAGATGGATCATTCTGAATACTGACCACAAACGTTTTGACCTTGCTCTTATTTTATCAACAGCATACCATTATAAAAAAGGTCATAAAGCAGTTTAACCATAAGCATTCTGCTTTTCTATCCTGGGATCAAACCTGATTGCTCCTTAATCTAGATAGTAGTAGTTAGTCTCAGCAGATAGCCTCAGACTGGGCTCACAAGTCCATCTGTCTTTTCCACATACAAATATCCAAACAAGCAATGTAACTTATCCGTTCTCTACTCGTCAGCCAGTTTGACCTTGCTCTTATTTTATCAACAGCATACCATTATAAAAAAGGTCATAAAGCAGTTTAACCATAAGCATTCTGCTTTTCTATCCTGGGATCAAACCTGATTGCTCCTTAATCTAGATAGTAGTAGTTAGTCTCAGCAGATAGCCTCAGACTGGGCTCACAAGTCCATCTGTCTTTTCCACATACAAATATCCAAACAAGCAATGTAACTTATCCGTTCTCTACTCGTCAGCCAGTTTCACGAATCGAGTAATTAGTATTATTAAAATCAAGGGAAGCACTAAACCTGTAAGAATCACACAGTAACTGGACAATGGGAGCAATCAGGTTTGATCCCAGGAAGAGGATAGGTCCAGTTCCTTGGATCAAGAGCCACTCATTAGCATCAAGGTACCTCCTTCAAGAGGGATTAACTCAAGACACTTCAATTTTTTTTTTTTTTTCCAACAAGTCGGCTGTCTCCCACCGAGGCAGGGTGACCCAAAAAGAAAGAAAATCCCCAAAAAGAAAATACTTTCATCATCATTCAACACTTTCACCACACTCATACATAATCACTGTCTTTGCAGAGGAGCTCAGATACGACAGCTGAGAATAGTCCCTCCCAGCTGTCACTATCTCAGACCCCTCCTTTAAAGTGCAGGCATTGTACTTCCCATTTCCAGGACTCAAGTCCAACTAAATCAATTAACTGGTTTCCCTGAATCCCTTCACACAATGTTACCCTGCTCACACTCCAACAGATCGTCATGTCCCAAAAACCATTCGTCTCCATTCACTCCTATCTAACACACTCACACATGCTTGCTGGAAGTCCAAGCCCCTCGCCCACAAAACCTCCTTTACCCCTTCCCTCCAACCTTTTCTAGGACGACCCCTACCCCGCCTTCCTTCCCCTACAGATTTATACGCTCTCCAAGTCATTCTACTTTGATCCATTCTCTCTAAATGACCAAACCACCTCAACAACCCCTCTTCAGCCCTCTGACAAATACTTTTAGTAACTCCACACCTTCTCCTAATTTCCACATTCCGAATTTTCTGCACTTCATATACAAAACAAAAAACATCCATATGGCTTTTGACTTTGCTTGTCTCTGGTTCTGATGATATTAGAGAAAATTACAGTATTTCAACCATTTCATAACATTAAAAACATGATTTTTCGTTCCTTTATACAGTATTAAGCCAATAAATACAATAAAGTCTCAATGGCATCTTAACTTGTGTACAGAAACACACTAATCATGGATAGATGATCCTGACTTTTTAAGTTTTCACAAGTAACCCAGAAATTTAAAATGAAACTATTCTTATTATCATTATTAATACATTCATAGAGGGAGCACTAAACCCTTAAGGGTCATACAGCACATGGGGAAATTGGAGGCAATCAGGTTCAATCTAAGGAAGGGGAGGTCAGTTCTAATTCCTTGTACTAAGAACCTTTCACTGGCATCTAATTTTGTCTCATCCCTTAAAGGGCGAGATATAAATACAGTGGACACCTGAGTTTCAACCACCTCAAAACTCGAACAATTATGTAAGTGTAATATTGTAAGTGCTTTTGTAAGTGTATTTTTAGGGGTCTGAAACGGACTAACCTACTTTACATTATTCCTTATGGGAACAAATTCGTTCGGTAATGGCACTTGAACAGCCTTCTGGAATGAATTATGGCCGAAACTTGGGGGTCCACTGTAGAAGACATATTCCTCTGTCCTTGTCCAGGATGGGCTGAAGTGTCACCTAGCTCAAAGTTAAATTTGTGGGTTACTGAAAGTTGTGAATTGCTTCAGCCAAAGATAAAGCTGTCAAAAAACAACTTTTGCTTGCACCTATTAAAAAAAAAAAAAGAACGTATTCATTGAAAGAAATGCAAATATTTATTAACAAATAGCTGATTACCAGAGAAGAAGTAAACAATCCACGTTAAGGGATTTAAATTTCTCACAGATCATGTACTTGTAAGTATTTTTGGTTAAGTATGTGTCTAGAAATACCAATTATAAAAGGATCACTTTAATATGCAATATATACAAATGTATTTAGCCCTGAAGATGTGCTTCCTTGTATTAATGCAAGTTTTTACTTGCAATACCAAATACAATGATGAGAATAGAAATAAATTTTTAAATGCAATGTTATAAAATTTGAATATTTTTTCTGTAAACTATTTCATATATAGATGAAAGAATATCCTTTTGGTGTGTGCACCCACACAGGTAGCTTTGAGTAATAAAATTATGGGTGCAAATGTAAGTAGATACAGATATTGCATTGGCATCTTTTTTCAGTGTACTAGTAACTATCCAGTTCCATTTCAATTTTCAGTTAACACTCACAGTACAGTGAAATTTATATTATATTTAAAAAAATAGAGACCTACAGTTATCACCTGGAAGAACTCTTTGTAAAATTATAAGAATCCAATCCACATGAAAATTACAATGCTTTTGTTGACATAATTTATGCTATGTTTCACATTTCTGCAAGACAAGTTTCCCCAAGGTAGGAAGAGACAGCTTATATCAGAGCCCTGAAAACAAAGGATTCAGCCTGGGTTCTAAGAGATAGCCATTTCTTTCTGTCAAGTTGGGGGCTGAACTTTGAACCTACCTGTGATAATACTAAAAGGACTGAATTGCTCCAAATGTTACACAACGAATATTTCCACCTAAAGCATCACAAAATATGAAATATAAAGTGTCGTATAAAAATAATGCACTATGTCCTTGCAAATGATGGGCTACTCTAGGGCCAAACAAGCAGCTGCTCCACACACTAAAAACTAAAGTTGATGAGACTAATGTTTATAACACTGAATGTTTTTGTATTTTTTACAATGCTTCAAACAGTTTCTGCATCTATCTCAATGTAGTGAAATGAGTAACAAAATGTAAGGCCAAATAACAACACAATCACATTTAAATTATATTAAAATGAAACTCAACAAGCAAATAGTTACAAGACTTCAGCTGCTGAAAAACTTGTTAAAAATAATGAAGTCCTTATTCAAATATAACAAATATACTTCCTTGAAATCATGTCAAATTTTCATTGACCAACAATATCAGACTTTACAACTCAAGATTTATTGGAGACTTGCAAAGATTTAAGACACATTTGCATTTTACTTTTCATCTGGAACCACTCAACAATAATTAAGGCTTGTAAACACAATATAAAAATCATACATTCTAGACTCTTGAGTTGAAATTGCATGTTAAAGTTTAAGAGATGAGATATATTTTAATTTATTTTCTATAGAATAGGAAAGCCTTTCTAAAATCTTAACATAACTTTGTTCCACTTTTTCACACACCGCATTTCCCTCGGCATGATTTGTGAGGACACAACTGATGTCCACAGATGAATAACCTTTATGGATGTTTTCATCTGTCGTTGACTTGACAAACTTGTACTTCTCAGTAGTGGCTTTCTCTAACTTCTGGAGGTGGGACGTAAGGGAAGCAATGAAGTTGGCAAACTGGGGTATCACCTCTGGCTGCAATACAGAGTAGGACAACATGAAATTTCGAGAATGCATAAGGAAAAGTGGAATAATTAGGCATGTTTCCTTACACCTGTTGTCCCTGTTCACATAGAAGTACAGTACAGTACCTGGGTGTCAGCCAACTCTTGTGGGTCACATCCCCAGAGAGGGAGTTGGCATGCATACCTTAGACAGGACTAGCCTTTGAAATAAACCTTGTTAAGTATATCATTCTAGGTATTTAAGAATACTATTTCCTAGTATGATAAATTAAACACTAAAATGAGACATGGGCATAGTTCTACTCCTGTAACTATGAATAGATAGTTACATTAAACATATATCAATAAAATATAATCATACCTTTAACATAAATATGTGCCAGAAAATCTATTAAGTATATCAAATAGTTCATATGGTGCCAAAAATAATATGGCAGTACCTTAGTTCATTTTCAGGGGAACGTGTTACATATTTACCATGTCAAAACACTAACAAGTATATCAACTAAAGCCTCCCCCCCCCAAAAAAAAAAAAAAAAAAAAATCTACACATACATCACCACCTGTATAAAGCTTTTTTTTTTTATTAAGGGAATATAAATTACTAGAACACCATATAAATTTAGTCCATTTAAGTACAACGTCAGAAACATCTAGGCTACCCCCTTCCCCCCTCTATTATTTTCATGCACATTTAGTCTGTCGACCCTTATGCTGTTGGTAGATTTTTTAACATTCCTCTGAACCTGAACAAGCCAATCACTGAATGAACAGCAAATAAACAATACTGAGGAGCAGTAACTCTGCCTTTCTGTAAATTACACTGTGTGGTGAGCCATGTACTGCGACTTAACAAACTCTCTTCTACTGACTACTGTGAAAACCCCTAACCATCAAGATTGGGTTACCTTCAGAAAGTTCAACTGATAAACTTTGCAGTCACATTTTATGCAAGTGAGAGGAGAGTATCTGATAAACTCTGATCCTAAGTACTGTACCAGATTCAACATAAATCTGAAAATAAGCAAAATACACACCATTATCACAGGTTCTTTTCTCTTCTTGTTTCTCTTGGACACAGCTGCCTTAATTGGTTTAAGAATGGTAAAACAGCAGCCTAGAAGGATAGCAATAATGCCTAAGGTCTGTGCTAAGTGATTTAGGTGTGTGAAGGCAGGAGGGTTTACACCTGGAAGAATATATGGGGTCACAGTCTGAATGATGTCTAAATGTTGCATATGTGAGGTAATCAACTCTTCTATTTCTTCACGTGCCTCCTTAATGATTTCACTCGGCCGGCTTTCAACACCTGAGGGAAAAAATGAAGTATTTACATTTTGCAACAATCATACAATAAATAATTTTTTTAACACAATGGCTGTCTGCCACCAAGGAAGGGTGACACAAAAAACAAGAAATGTAAAGTTTTTCTTCTTTCTGACATTTAGTAATTCATACAGATGTGGTTAACAGACCCTTGCTCCCAGCACTTTAGTCACTGCTTATGACACGCATGGCTTACAGAGGAAGAATTCTTTTCCACTTCCCCATGGAGAATATAAATAAATGGACATTGGATAATAAAATCATGTACAGTATCCACAGTAATTCATCTGTTTATTACTCTGTCAACATTCCCAGTTGGACAAGATGCAGCAACTATACTACACCCTACATCAATATTTTTGTTGAAATTATGTAAGAAAAAGGATAGAGTATATTAATAATTTTAATATAACATATATTAATCATTTATTATACAGGCACTTGGTACAAGCAAGTTACATACCTGTTGGGTCATGAGAACATCTATGCACCCTTTGTAACACGTGTGCATGTTTGACTAGGACAGGGATATAACTCCCTGAAGAATAGAGGTATATTCTGGACGGATCAGGACCTTGTAGTGGAAGCTGCAAATGTATCAAATTATTATGAAAACCCCACAAACACACACACACACAAAAAAAAGACAATGATATAAAATTAACACATCATCAGCGGGGTGCCACAAGCATCAGCGCTTGCAGCAATAATGATTTTAATTTATATAAACTCTTGCCAGATGAAAAAAATAAAAAGACTGAACATCTTACTGAACAGGGTCCAAGTACTGGAAAGTGATCAGCAACCTCACAAACAAAAGACCACCAATGTACCAACTAAGCCACCTAGTGTATAAAGCCTTACAAAGCTTTAATAAATGTTTACTGCTACCTTATATGAAAAATTAGAATAAATAAATAAATACTTTGTGTCAAGAGGGTCAGCATTACTGTGGCATAGATGGTGAAAAGTAAAACAAATAAAAGTTGAGAAAGGAACATTTTCACCTCAACAAGTATTACCTAGAGAATGTATATGGTGAAGGAACAAGTAGAAGTTTGAAAAAATGTGTATGAACACAAAAGGGATGCTAAGACAATCAATATACTGTACAAACAATATACACAGATGATATTCATATTCCAAATTACCTGAGGGGACTTGCAATTTCTGTATTTGCTGCAATCTTCATATTCCTTTTCTAGTCGTGCAGTCAAATCTGCCAAGAGTGTAGCATCAGCTGAAGGACTCGCCTCACCATTCACACACTCGCTGAAATTTAGGAAATAATTTGGATACTAATGTCAACCTAAAAAGTTTAAAGATGGATATTTTTCATGTTCATTTTTCATACTTAATGTTATTTTGTTCTAGTCTAATTTTATATATTAATACATTGTATAGTTAGTTTTTCTAAATAATCAGAAAATTAATCTATTAGGAAAATTTATACCAACTCCCAACTAAACTAACTCTATATTTGCTCTAATATGCTCCTTTTTTTTAAAATTAAGTTCACTGGATCATTTGAATTGCATTGTCCATGTACTTCTGAAATAGAAGACTGGGGAATGAACAATGTTAAATGTTTATCTTTCTTTGAATCATCCTGCCTTGGTGGGAACTGGCTGTTGTTAAAATTATTATTTTTTAACAAAATAATGATTAAGGGAGGGGAAGTGTTTAATCTGAGCCCTTGCTTCATGGCCATGAGACATGCCTCTTACCCATGAGCCAGCAAATGTAAGTGCTATGGAAGGTTCATCATAATCCCTGGTGCCCTGGGATATGGGGTAACATCGTCTAGCTTCGGCTAGGCGCCCATACTTATCTGGGGTCTGGCTCCGTGATAAAGTACTATGGACTATGATACAGAGTTAGCAGGTTCGAGTCCTGCTGTGGACGTAGAGACAATGTTTGTAAATAATTTCACCTGTTTGTGAATTGTTAAACATGCATATGTGGGGCTGGGAGTTGAATATATAAAAGGTATAATGATATTCATTTTACTTAACTTCACAAGATTACTCTATCTATTATGGCCTATTTGGTTATCAGAACCTTAGTAATATCCTGAAAGCTAGCTCCAAGGTTGCTGAATGCTTGCCTTTCCCCAATTTATGAAATAATATCATTCTAGTAATGTAACTATGAAACTTTAAAAGAAACCTCTAGCTTACAAACCTTGAAAAATAAAGAGTTAAAAACACTTAAAACAAACCTATTTTCTTTGTTTGCAGATGCCTGATCATTGCTTATTTTCGAATGACTAAGTCTGCTTGCAGCTCCCACTAATCTGATTGTTACATTACGAAGCTTCAACATGGATATATCTGCGGCAGTGCTGGCTGTTATGTCACTCTCCTGCAAACACCTACAAAGGTGAAATAACTATCAATATAAGCAATGCAATAATCCTTAGAAACAGCATACCACTCTGTGTCATACATTACTTTTTTATCAACACACAACATATTTTTTAGTCAATCAACAACATGAAAGCCTCCATGCCTGCATTTCCTTTAATATTTTGAAAACAGGGATCTACTTTTCCATTTGGTTTGTCAAGAATAACACCATCTTTTTCTTCTCTACTTCCTTAAAATAAAAAAATACTAAAGGAGGCACTAGTGTGACGTGCTGTTGGAGTGTAAGCAGCAGTAACACTTATGTTCAGTATTCAAAGTTCAGTATTCAAAGTTAGTCCCTGGTTTACTGTGTTCTGCCTATCTCAAAAACATTCAGACAAAAGCTATAGGCATATTTATACAAATTCTAGTCACAGATTATATTAAAAATTCATCTTTTACATTTAAAGTCTGGGACACAAGCTTGACACTTGACAGGATCATTACTGTACGTTGCTCACTCATACTGCAGCTTTACATCAGCAAAACAAGTTACTATCCAGCTTTACTTGCTAGGTGCACCTTACTTTTGTCTTGAAGTAAGAAAATGGAGAGGAAAGATAAGGGGAAGGAACAAGGCAGACAGGAGAAAAGATTATTAGTTCAAACATAAATACATATGAGATAGTGCAAAGACATTTCATAAGAAAACCAGTAAATATTTTTGTTTTAACCCTTTGACTGTTGCAACCCCCAATCCTGAGTGCTCTCCTGTTGTCGCAAAATATTTGAAAAAAAAAAAAAAATATTTTTTCTTATCAAAATGTTAAGATTATTTTTCTGATTGTTTGTAACCTAAATTTTTTTTTTTTGCAATCAATCCTTACCGAGATATGGAGGCGTAAAGTTGGCAGAAAATGAGCCGCGTATGGCAACAGCAGTGTATGCCGCTCACCAGTACACTTATATTTACTCCCATTCGAAGGTTTCTTGTATTTTCCAATATTTTTTTTTCCAAGTAACTTATGTGGCCTGTGAGACCAAAGTAAGGTGCTGTGTACATATATACACACGTATGCAACACAATAACTGCACAAACATTATTATCATTATATTGTTTACAAAACTTGTTTACACAAACCAACAATGGAAAAACTTTTTTATTGCTATTCTTCTTCTTTCAACACGTCGGCCGTTTCCCACCGAGGCAGGGTGGCCCAAGAGGAAAAACGAAAGCTTCTCCTTTTACATTTAGTAATATATGCAGGAGAAGGGGTTTTTATTGCTATTGTTCTATAATATATATACACATATATAATGACTGGACACTTTCCATCAACTTCCTTAGTGCTTGAAGCTGTGTGTGTGGACATCTAAATTTGCTGATTCAGGGTAAGGCAGCTGTCAAAATGACATATTATACCATTACTCACCACCCTCACTGCTGTCAACCTGTCAACACAAAAGGGGTTGCATGTCTTCTTCCCCACAACCTCCTTCCTAGCTTCCTTCCTTCCTTTCTTACTTATTTCCTTCCTCTCATCTCTTCCTTCCTTCCTCTCATCTCTTCCTTCCTGCCTCTCATCTCTTCCTTCCTGCCTCTCATCTCTTCCTTCCTTCCTCTCATCTCTTCCTTCCTTCCTCTCATCTCTTCCTTCCTGCCTTCCTTTCTTCCTTCATTCCTTCCTTTTTTTCTTCCTTTCTTACTTCTTTTGTTCCTTCCTTCCTCTCATCTCTCCTTCCTTTCTTCTTTCCTTCCTTTCCTCCTTCCTTCTTCTTTCTTTCCTTCCTCTCATCTCTTCTTTCTTTCCTTCCTTCCTTTTATCTCTTCTTTCATTTCTTCCTTCCTCTCATCTCTTCCTTCCTTCCTTCCTTACTTTCTTTCTTTCTTTCTTCCTTCCTTCCTTCTGGTATCCTAGGCATTGCTTTCGGTCACAAACTCCTCAAAACCATGAAATTCATCTTCAAAGACACTTCCATCTGTGTTAGAGCTATCACTTGGGAAGAGAAGAGTCCCAGATTCGCCGGGGAGTCAGGTATTTCTTACCGCTAAGCATGCTGAACATGGACTACTGAAATGGCTTTCCCACAATGCACCACTGGCTGCCCAATTTTTTTTATACTGCGCACACTGACCACACAGACCCATTCTCTCACATGTGGGCCTACCAGCTTTCTCCCACTTGATTTGAGGCCGCTAGAATTTATGCGTATTAATACGTCTGAAACAGTGGCTCGTAAGACGTATATATACGACCGAAACAGTCAAAGGGTTAATGCACCGGCCGTATCCCACCAAGGCAGGGTGACCTAAAAAGAAAAATGAAAGTTTTTCTTTTTAAATTTAATAATTTATACAGAGGAAGAATTCTTTTCCACTTCTCCATGGAAATATGCTAATTTAATTTTGCATATGACAATTGGACACTAAAATCAGATGAGAGGATATCAAACATTATCAAATTAAACTTGTGCAAGTCTCACTATGGTAAATTAATAAAACAACATGACATTTTATAGTGTCTCACTTGTTGAGTGGCTCCCAGGTGTTCATGACCCGCAGGTCACGATTGTCACGTAACTCCTCCCAGTTGGTCTTGTCGGTAGCTGGGTCAATGTCCATTTGTTGCAGTGCTTCAACCAACTGACTGTGAGAACTTATCTGACAAAAAAAATGATTTTTTTTACTATATTTTGACAATAACACTGTCTAGTAAGTGCTATTGTCAATATTTTCTTTATTATAGATATATAAGCTATGCTGTTATTAAAAATTACCATCACTAAGATTTCTATCTCACTAATATTTTCATTCGTATCTTACTTCTAATAAAATTTAAGAGTCAACATACAGTGTACAGTGGTACCTCGACATACGAGCAGCTCCTAACTCGAACAATTATGTAAGTGTATTTCTGTAAATGCTTTTGTAAGTGTATTTTTGGGGGTCTGAATCAGATTAATCTAGTAGTGTAAAGCACCCCTCTGGCAAGACAGTGATGGAGTGAATGATGATGAAAGTTTTTCTTTTTCGGGCCACCCTGCCTTGGTGGGAATCGGCCGATGTGTTAAAAAAAAAAAAAAAAAAAAAAAAAACTCGAGGTACCACTGTATTTTTTTAACTCGTCAAATGTCTTCCAACAAGGTAGGGTGACCCATAAAAAGGAAACACTTTTACCGTTGTTCATTTAAATGTTGTCATGCCAAAAGTGTGCCGACATCACAATTTAGATGACCCTGCAAATTGTAACATCCTCACCTCTCCTTCAGATTGCAGGCACTGCCCTTCCCACCTCTAGGATTAAAGTCTGGCTAACTGGTTTTCCTGAATACCTTCATACTTTGCTCACACTCCAACATTACATTCATTAAAAACTATTTCTCTCCACACACTGATCTAATATACTAACATAAGCCTGCTGGATGCTCAAATCCTTAATACTCAAAACCTCCTTTACTGCCCTTCAACCATTCCTGGAATGATCCCCTACCCCTCCTACCTTTCACCCTGGATTTATACACCCTCTTCATGATCCTATCCCTTAACATTGTCTAAATGCCTAAACCATCTTAGTATAAATGACAGAAAGGCATCAAAAACAGTGCTAAATACATTAAGTGATTTGACAGAAGGTTGATTCTTGACTGATAAGTGGCATTTGTGCATCCAGAACAGAGCCAGATATATTGATTATTCTAAAGAAGATTGATTCTTAAGTTATAAGTGTCAGGTAGGCATCCACAACAGAACTAAATATATTATGTGATTTATATAATCATTGGTAAAATTATCAACAAAATGTTAGGCAAATAAACCCAAGAACTACTAAAGATATTTATTACGGCTACATTTCACTCACCAGGAGTTATGTCTTTGTATCATTTGTATGGCTTGACAGTGCCCCTGGCAAGGAAAATATGGCTGTAATGTCTCTAGTTGCTCGTATCAGGTTTATCTAACATTTTGTGATTTGATAAAGAAAATATGATTCTTTGGCTGCAAATGGTATTTAGGCATCCAAAGCAGAGCTAGATACATTAAGTGATTCTAGAGTTGCAAACAACAGGAAGGCATTCAAAACAGCAAGAAAACATTAAGTGATGGGAGAGTATGTTGACTGCAGTTTTAAGTGAGAAGTAGGCATGTAAAATAGCACTAGATACATTAAGTAAGACCTTAACTATAGTGGTACTCACTTCCAAAGTTAGCTCCATCAGCATCTGCTCAGCGGTCACTGTGGCAAAATGGAGGGAATTATTTAATCTTTCTCTGAATTCCACAAACTCAGGAATTCTAGTCAGTGATCCATATTTATATGAAGATATTAGTGGATCTGAGGTCTGAAAATAAAGTAAAAAAAAAAAAAATTTAGAAAGACTGAAAGGAATAAGATCCAGCATTTTTTGTTTTATATGAAACATTACACAATTTAATTATATACAACATTACATAATTTCAGTAATAGGGTATCTTTCTTAATAAAAAAAATGCATTTGGGGAGGATAGGGGTCTGAATGATTAAAAAACTGAAAGCGGTGCAAAAAAATTCGAGAAGATAGTGTTACGCCTGGTCACCTTCCACATTACTTTGGGCTGAAATATCACTTAATATCATATTGCAAACTTCCTTATTAATATCTAAAATAAGATAGTCCGACTATATAATAATATCTGGGGCCATAGTATCTTACTAAACGGAATCATGTTCAATTAATGTGTATTGTAACTTGACTTAACGTCACAGGTTAGGAGTAATAGTGCGGGTATTGTTAAGCACTTGAGTAATGACCAGTCTCTGGTTCAACCCCGAGCTACCTTTGAGAATGACATGTGACCTACCTCATGTCAGGTCGCCCCTCAACACATAAGCAGTAGCAGCTGGCCTTCAACCCAAGGTGCACTTCTTTGAGATACTCTGTTGTAACAGAACCCTATTCCTTTGAGAATACAATAGAAGGGGCTCGAAGGGGACAAACGTGTGTCTTACATCACGTGTTAAATTATCTTGATTTCTCACAGGTGGTCTGAAGAACCCTGTGAGGTTGCCTTATATAACTTTGCAAGTATGAATGGTAATGATACCTTAAGGTCATGAATACGTATAGTTCTGTGTATATATTCTTGCACTCATAAGATACGAGAGAAATGCAAATGACTTATAATTGATATGTTTCTAAGAAACAATATGACATTAAAAGGCCTTTAAATTTTACTTGTGGTTCTTGTCTCCTTAAGGAAAGAAGTATGAATCCACTGAATTATTGCAACTCAACCTCTTTTAAAGTGAGGAGGACAGGTGGGCAATAATCGACACCTCTCTCCTATTTGAACAAAAAACCTACAAATAAAAGATTTTCCAAATCAAAATTCAGAATTTTTGCTCGCTGAAAAAATCTTTATACTTTTAGATACTCTGCTAACATGTATGTATGTATGTATGTATATACTGTATAAACTCAATAGCTCTAAGTGAATATATGCACTGTACTATGTAGCTTTTGACCACAGCAACAAAGGTTATCATTTGAAAAATGAATTTCATATACAATACAATTTGAGCTCACATCTTTGTAGTTGGCCATGAAGAACTTGAGCGTGGAGGAGAAGATTTCTGCAGCAACTGTATAGTTGGCAGAGTCGAGGGCCTGCAAAGCTAAAATGTGACCCAGAGTGTCCAGTTGGATGTGTTTTAAATCACATTTTTCATAAACTGTTTGAGAGGCATCTGTGGCACCTAGAGGACAAATTGGAAACATTCATTATTAAACTAAAATCAGAGAAGAAATTTTAGAAAAAGTTTTGATCCATTCTGGACTATTATAAGTTATATGGAGAAAGACAGTAGACAGATCAGGTGAAGAAGTGAGAAGAAAACCAGAAGACAAGTCAGTAAAGAGGTGAGGAGGAAAGCCAGAAGACAAGTCAGTAAAGAGGTGAGGAGGAAAACCAGACAAGTCAGTGAAGAGGTGAGGAGGAAAACCAAAAGACAAGTCAGTAAAGAGGTGAGGAGGAAAACCAAAAGACAAGTCAGTGAAGAGGTGAGGAGGAAAACCAAAAGACAAGTCAGTAAAGAGGTGAGGAGGAAAGCCAGAAGACAAGTTGGTGAAGAGATAAGGAGTAAAAGACAAGTAACCATCTGGAGAAGACCCATATTGGGAATGACTTCCTGAAAAATCAACTGGACTGGGTCAGAAGGAAACCAGAAGACAGTCAGTGAAGAGGAGAGAAGAAAGATGGAAGACAGTCAGGTGAGGAGGTGAATGGAGAAAAGAGATTCAGAGAAATTGTTTAGCTAGACTGGAGTCCTATATATGGGAAAAGCATTCTGAAGGAAGGGTTGGGAAGTTAGAATGTGATTTCTTTTTTGGGTCACCATGTCATAGCGGGAGACAGCTACTGACTTTAACCCTTTCACTGTCGGTCCCATAATATTACAGCTTGCAAGCCATTGTCGGTTCCGTAATAGTACACCAAAATTCTAGCGGCTTCAAATCTTGTGGGAGAAAGCTGGTAGGCCTACATATGAGAGAATGGGTCTGACTGATCAGTGTGCGCAGTATAAAAAAAATCCTGCAGTACACAGTGCATGAGAAAAAAACACTGTTTTTCGTTTAAAACGGCAACTTTGCGGTGTATTTTCACATGGTATTTATGGTTGTATTCTCGGTTTCTTGGTCTCATTTGATAGAATGGAAGATATATTGCAGAAATAGAGATGATTTTGAATGGTTTACAGACTAAAAGTACCTTGAAATTGAGCTCAAAGTAGTGGAAATGTTCGATTTTTGCTGATGTTCAAGAGTAAACAAATCATGTCACGAGACCAATACACATCAACTGGTGGGTCTAATATGCTTTCACAAATGCGCTGATATTATTTATACCATTTTTACAATAATGCAGTAGTCTGCATAACAGAAAATCTTCTATTTTTTTTGTGAATAAAAATTGAAAATGGAAAGCAAGAGTAATATAAGAGGGGCCTGGAGATGTGACTAATGAAGAAAGAAAATGTTATTTTAGTGCTAGGAATGTTTGCATTGTTAATTCTAAACCCTATTTTGAAATTGGCCTTCCTTAACCCTTTGGGGGTTGACAGGCCTTCTCAGGAAAGTGTTCCTGGGGTCGAAAATTTTTTGGAAAAAAAAAAAAAAAAATTTTTTCTTATGAAATGATTGAGAATCTTTTTCCGATCATAACGCCACCAAAATTATAAAATTTGATCGAAAACTAACGAAATTATGCTTTTGCGAAGTTATCGGTATCTGTGACACTGACGCATCGGCGATTTCACCCACTTCGAGCCCTATTTTCGACAAATTCCAATGTTTCAGTCTCCTAAAATTATAGCTATTTCGCTAGAACTCCATTTCTTCTATCGAATGAGTAGAAGAAACTGCCTATTTACCAATTTCATCTACCCAAAATAGTGGTCAGAAAATGGCAATTTTCCAATTTCACACAAATTTCAAACGATGCCAATTTCAAAATAGGGTCCAGAGTAAACAAGGCAGACATTCCTGACACTAAAATAACATGTTCTCTGTTCATTAGCCACGTCTCCAGGCCCCTGTTCCATTACTTTTGCTTTCCATTTTGAATTTTTATTATCACAAAAATAGAAGATTTACTGTTATGTATACAACTGCACCATTGTAAAAATGGTATAAATAATATCAGAGCACTTGTGCATGAATATAAGACTCGCCAGTTGATGTGTATTGGACGCATGGTGTGATTTGTTTACTCTTGAACATCGTCAAAAATCGAACATTTTCGCTACTTTGAGCTCAATTTCAAGGTACTTGTTATTGTCATACCAATCAAAATCATCTCTATTTCTGTAATATATCTTCCATTCTATCAAATGAGACCAAGAAAACGAGAATATATCAATAAATACCATACGAAAATCGACTGCAAAGTCGCTGTTTTAATCGAAAAAAACGGTTAAAGTTTTTTTTCTCTCACTATGCAGTGTGTACTGCAGGATTTTTTTTATACTGTGCACACTGACCACACAGACCCATTCTTTCATATGTATGCCTATCAGACGTTTTCTGCTTAAATTGAGGCCGCTAGAATTTGGGCGTACTAGTACGGCACCAACCCCTGCTCGTAAAACGTACTAGTACGGCACCGACCCCGAAAGGGTTAAATTGTTTATGATATTGGCCAAATTACCAATTTCTGATCACTTTATTGAGTAGTTGAAATCGGTAAATGGGCAGTTTCTTGTACTCAATCAATAGAACAAAAGAAGTTCTAGCAAAATAGCTACGAGTTTGGTCGATTGGAACAATGGAATGGGCCAAAAATAGGGCTCAAATTGAGCAAAATCGTCGATGCGTAAATATCGACAAGACCATTAACGTCACAAGAGCGTACATGTAATTCCGTAAGTTTTCCATAAAATTCCATACTTTTGGTGTCATTACCATCGGGAAAAGATTCTCTATCATTTCATAAGAAAAAATAATTTTTTTTTTAAATTCTTTGACACTGAGAGCAAGTTTGTGAGCAGGGGTCTCGACAGTGAAAGGGTTAAAAAAGAAAATAATAAAGATTTTTTAACACACCAGCTGTCTCCCACTGGGGCAGGGTGACTGGAAAAAGAAGAAACAAAAGTTTTTCTTCTTTTTACATTTGGTAATTTAAACAGGAGAAGGGGTTATTAGCCCCTTGCTTACGGCATTTTAGTTGCCTCTTACAACATGCACGATTTACGAAGGAAGGATTCTTCTCCACATTCCCATAAAGAATGATAATAATATCAATATTGAAATAAAAGACTGAATATCAGATTGGAGGGAGGTATCATGGAAGAAGTAAATGCATTCAGATATCTGGGTTTGGATATGTTGACAGGTGGATATATGAAAGATGAGGTAAACCACCAAACAGATAAAAGAAAAAAAGGCATGAGATAAAGAACTACAGTACAGTGGTACACTGAGTTTTGAACTTTCTTCGTTCCAGAATGCTGTTCAAGTCCTGTTACCAAATGAATTTGTTCCCATAAGGAATAATGTAAATTAGATTAGTCCATTTCAAACCCCCAAAAAATACACTTACAAAAGCACTTACAATAATAAACTTACATAATAGGTCGAGTTGGGAGCCGTTCGAAACTCGGGGTTCCACTGTATATTTATAAAGATATGAACAATCAAATAACTAAAACTAAACAATAGAAGGGGAAACCTTTTATCTAGAGGAAGCAAGTTTAATGAAGTAAAAAGATAAGGTCATCTTAACACATATACAAGGGGCACAACAATTTGTATTGTCACTTACCAAGCATATTATATACTTTAATAAGTAGTAATTTTAACTGGAAGTTGGCTTTAGAAATGTCTATGCCATGCTCCAAGATAGCAGCAACTTTTAGGATCAAGTGTCTGGGGTTGATGTCGCTGTTTGTCCCATCGCACTTGGACACTGCCTTAAGGTAACTATGTGTTGCCAGGATTAAATATGCATCACCTGGTCTACAGAAAAAAAAAAATAGAAATAATTTAATTTGTTACTATTCATAGGAGTGAAATATTTTCCCAAAACTGTTTAATTTTACACCTAAGAGAATATCTATGGAAGAAAGGATATGGTTGTACAGGAATATATACAGTACACATTTACAATTCCAGAAATCTTAACCAACAGATAAAATGTTTACTGAACCCGACAGAAAATAAAAGATTACGTTCAATCAGTTATTGTCATTCATAAAACTCTAAACTGTATTTTAAATATATGAAAAAAGAGTAATCACCAAAAATTGAAGCCTTTCTTATCAGAAGATTTTCGTATTACAGTGGACCCCAGTTTACATAATTAATTTGTTCCAGAATGCTGTTCAAGTGCCGTTACCAAACGAATTTGTTCCCATAAAGAATAATGTAAATTAGATTAGTCCTTTTAGACCCCCAAAAATACACTTACAAAAGCACTTACAAAAATACACTTACATAATTGTTCGAGTTTGGAGCAGTACGTAAAACGGGGGTCCACTGTAGTAAGTTTCATTTATTTATAACTCTATGACATCAGTTTATCATATTTTTCAAGAATATGTTTAATTTCATAATTAATGTTGATTAATATACAAAACTTAATGTACAAAACTTTCATGAATGAGGATATAGTATGTATTCCAACACAAATATGAAACTAATTCAGGGCAGTCAGTAACATGCTGTCACATTTACTCATTATAGAAATATGGCCTTGGAAACACTTTGAACTCAACTGCGAGGTAAAATTTTCAAAGCTAAACTAGCTAAAGGACTATTCTGGAAATAGACCAAATCAATTTAGCACACCTCAACTTTCTTATAAGAAGTCAACAATAATAATGTGAGTCAAGAGATATTTAAAAAAATATAACCATTTAACCCCTTAACTGTCCAAACGTAGATCTAAGTTTTATTTTTCCTGCCTCCAAATTTGGCACAACTGGCCTAAGATGCCTGGTCAGCATAGAATGGGTCTTAGCCCCTTGTGGGGGCACCAGTTCCATTGAGCGCCAGCTAGAGCAAACAGCACGGCAAACACCAAGGATTCACTGATGTCATTTCGTATTATCACTCCCCTTTTAAGAGGAAAGTGTCATCCTGCCAGAATGTCCTATAACCTATGCCCTAAGTAAAAAGAAACAGTTCTGGAACTGTAATTTCGGCAGGCTGGCTGGCTGATTGGCTGTCTCTATCTCCGTCTGTATCTATCTCTGTCTCTATCTCACAGGAACACATATGTAAATACAATTATACAGTGTAAATTACCTAGGATAACCCAAAAAATGCCCTAAGTAAAAAGAAACAATTCTGGAACTGTAATTTCGGCAGGCTGGCTGGCCAGCTGGCTAGTCGGTGGCTGGCTGGCTGATTGGCTGTCTCTATCTCCGTCTGTCTGTATTTACATGTATCTGTCTCTATATCTATCTGTATCTCACAGGAACACATACGTAAATACAATTATACATAGTGTAAATTACCTAGGATAACTCAAAAAATGCCCTAAGTAAAAAGAAACTATTTTGGAACTGTAATTTCAGCAGGCTGGCTGGCCGGTGGCTGGCTGGCCGGCGGCTGGCTGTCTGGCTGGCTGGCTGGCGGCGGGCTGGCTGGCTGGCTGGCTGGCTGATTGGCTGTCTTTATCTCCGTCTGTCTGTATCTATCTCTGTCTCTATATCTATCTCTATCTCACAGGAACACATACGTAAATACAATTATACATAGTGTAAATTATCTAGGATAACCCAAAAAATCAGGACAAAGTGTTATACTGTGCTTGTAGTGATCGTATGTAATACCAGCTGGTTCATGAGTAACTCTCTGAGACAGACATAGATAGACAGACAGACGGAGATAGAGACAGCCAATCAGCCAGCCGCCAGCCAGCCACCCACCGGCCAGCCAGCCACAAAGCGAAGGCTCATCAAATGTCACCACTGTCATTAGCGGAGAGATAATAAGATAAGACGACGCTCATCAAATGTCACCACTCTCATTAGTGGGGCGATAAGATAAGACGACGCTCATAATTGTCAGCAGTGGAGTGAAAAGATAAGATAAGACAAGTGACACACTCTTACATCAAGCTTCAAATTATTACGTATTATTATTATTATTATTATTATACACTCCCGTGTATCAAAAATATTTCTGGGACCTATAAATATTATGTATATATTTCTAGCCAATAGTATGTGACTAAGGTAGGGGAAAATTTTCACTTGTCACTGTGCTTATGACTTATTTGAGTACTATTTCAGTACCTAATAATAGTGTCAGAACAAAGATTAACTATGAAATCACAAGAACTACTACAAATTGTCATTATTAGAACATAAAAATTATACAAATTAAAAAAAATGAGAAAAAAAAGGTAAATCGGCAACACATCTGCAAGTGGCAGAGCTTCATGTTGCCGGCAGGTGAGTGACAAGTGCCAACTTTGCAGCCTTATATCTCGGTAAGTACTGACTCAAGAATTTTTTTTTACATTACTTTATGTAAAAAAATGTCATCTTCATTTAATTTTTTTTTTCAAAATATTCGGAGTGCTGGGCGAGAGAATGTAGATCTACGTTTGGACAGTTAAGGGGTTAAGAGCTGGGTTCACGTGTTAGGTGAAAATGTGGTTTAAATTACAGTGGAACCTCGGTTTTTGTATGACCTAGTTTGTATGTAAAACTATAGTTATTCTCTATAAAATGTATTTTTTGTTAATATTTCCCATAAGAAATAATGTACACGTAAATCCAATTAATCAGTTCCAGACACCCAAAAATATTAACAAAAAATACATTTTATAGAGAATAACTATAGTTTTACATACAAAATAGGGCATACGAAAACCGAGGTTCCACTGTATTTTCTGAGGGAAGGCCCTAGGGATTCACTTGGAGCATGTCATACACTCATTCACATACTTGTGTCTTTTGGTTCCAGTAAGGCCTATTATGTACTTTGCACTCACTATAGGTTTCCTTTTCCTCTGTATGCATGTCACTGCCTTATTTGTTGTGGTGGCCTGAGGCACCTGGACATTCCTACTTTGCTCGGAGCTCCAGTTGTCATCCTCATGCTGTAGTGTCAACACCAACTTACACTTTCTTTGGTTAGTACTTTCTCTGCCAGCACTTATATTTCCTTAGGCCCCTGAAAGACTAGTGCCTGCCTTTACAATTTTTAACAGGACAGTCCTTTTTTCTCTTCTAGGATTTCTGTGGTGGCTGGTTATCTGCTATGCTTGACCCACAGACTTTATGATCACTTTTGTGTACTGGTTGACAACTGCACTCAAGAGTGAAGCAAGTGTATTCAGGATGAGCTGGTCCCCACAACAAATAAGTAATGAAAGGAGTGAATAAATAGTGTTAATAAGTTTAAGACATCCATGCGTGTCGTAAGAGGCGACTAAAATGCCGGGAGCAAGGGGCTAGTAACCCCTTCTCCTGTATATATTACTAAACGTAAAAGGAGAAACTTTCGTTTTTCCTTTTGGGCCACCCTGCCTCGGTGGGGGGCGGCCGGCGTGTTGAAAGAAGACATATTTCAAATGGACCTCCAGGACCCTTAACCAAATGTTTGCTTATTCAAGCACAGCTCAGCTTCCTTCATAACATAACCAAGCATTCACTATATTTCTATACAACAGTTTTTAGACTTAGATAGTGGATAACTTTTCTCCTATAACTACAAATACTGTACGTATATGTAGGAACACAGGTAGTAGGTTGGTAGACAGCAACCACCCAGGAAGGTACTACCATCCTGCCAGGTGACTGTGAAACAGAAACCTGAAACTGTTTTACATGATGGTAGGATTGCTGGTATCTTTTTTCTGTCTCATAAACATGCAAGATTTCAGGTACGTCTTGCTACTTCTACTTACACTTAGGTCACGCTACACAAACATGTACACGTTTATGTATACACACTCATCTGAGTTTTCTTTGATTTTATCTTAATAGTTCTTGTTCTTATTGCTTTTCCTTTCATATCCATGGGGAAGTGGAATAAGAATCTTTCCTCCGTAAGCCATGCGTGTTGTAAAAGTCAACTAAAATGCTGGGAACAATGGGCTAGTAACCCCTTTTCCTGTATACCTTACTAAAAAGAAAAAGAAGAAAACCGTCAAAGTGGGATGTTTGAATGTGCGTGGATGTTGTGCGAATGATAAGAAAGAGATGATTGTAGATGTTATGAATGAAAAGAAGCTGGATGTCCTGGCTTTAAGTGAGACAAAACTGAAGGGGGTAGGAGAGTTTCAGTGGGGAGAAATAAATGGGATTAGGTCAGGGGTTTCAAATAGAGTTAGAGCTAAAGAAGGAGTGGCAATAATGTTGAATAATCAGTTATGGCAGGTAAAGAAGGAATATAAATGTATAAATTCAAGGATTATGTGGAGTAAAATAAAGGTTGGATGTGAAAAGTGGGTTATAGTAAGTGTTTATGCACCTGGAGAAGAGAGATGTGTAGAGGAGAGAGAGAGAGATTTTGGGAAATGTTGAGTGAGTGTGTGGGGAGTTTTGAACCAAGTGAGAGAGTAATTGTGGTTGGGGATCTTAATGCTAAAGTGGGTAAAAATGTTGTGGAGGGAGTAGTAGGTAAATTTGGGGTGCCAGGGGTAAATGTAAATGGGGAACCATTAATTGAGCTATGTGTAGAAAGAGGTTTGGTAATAAGTAATACACATTTTATGAAAAAGAGGATAAATAAATATACAAGGTATGATATAGCACATAAGGAAAGTAGTAGTTTGTTGGATTATGTATTGGTGGATAAAAGGTTGATGGGTAGGCTTCAGGATGTACATGTTTATAGAGGGGCAACGGATATATCAGATCATTATTTGGTTGTAGCTACAGTTAGAGTAAAAGGTAGATGGGACAAAAAGAAAATCGCAACAGCAAGTAAGAGAGAGGTAAAAGTGTATAAACTAAGGGAGGAGGAAGTTAGGGTGAGATATAAGCAACTATTGGCAGAAAGGTGGGCTAGTGCAAGTATGAGTAGTGGAGGGGTTGAAGAGAGTTGGGATAGTTTTAAAAATGCAGTATTAGATTGTAGGGCAGAAGTTTGTGGCTATAGGAGGGTGGGTGCAGGAGGAAAGAGGAGTGAGTGGTGGAATGAAGAAGTAAAGGGTGTGATAAAAGAGAAAAAGGTAGCTTATGAGAGGTTTTTACAAAACAGAAGTGTTAATAGAAGAGCAGAGTATATGGAGAGTAAAAGAAAGGTGAAGAGAGTGGTGAGAGAGTGCAAAAGAAGAGCGGATGAAAGAATGGGAGAGGCTCTGTCAAGAAATTTTGCTGAAAACAAGAAAAAATTTTGGAGTGAGATAAACAAGGTAAGAAAGCCTAGGGAACGAATGGATTTGTCAGTTAAAAACAGAGTAGGGGAGTTAGTAGATGAGGAGCTGGAGGTATTGGGTAGATGGTGGGAATATTTTGAGGAACTTTTAAATGTCGATGAAAAAAGGGAGGCGGTAATTTCATGTACTGGCCAGGGAGGTACAACATCGTTTAGGAGTGAAGAAGAGCAGGATGTGAGTGTGGGGGAGGTGCGTGAGGCATTGCGTAGAATGAAAAAGGGTAAATCAGCTGGAATTGACGGAATCATGACAGAAATGTTAAAAGCAGGGGGGAATATAGTGCTGGAGTGGTTGGTATTTTTGTTTAATAAATGTATGAAAGAGGGGAAGGTACCTAGGGATTGGCAGAGAGCATGTATAGTTCCTTTATATAAAGGGAAGGGGGATAAAAGAGAGTGTAAAAATTATAGGGGAATAAGTTTACTGAGTATACCAGGTAAAGTGTATGGCAGGGTTGTTATTGAAAGAATTAGAGGTAAAACAGAGAGTAGGATTGCAGATGAGCAAGGAGGCTTTAGAGTGGGTAGGGGATGTGTAGATCAAGTGTTTACAGTGAAGCATATATGTGAACAGTATTTAGATAAAGGTAGAGAAGTTTTTATTGCAATTATGGATTTAGAAAAGGCATATGATAGAGTGGATAGGGGAGCAATGTGGCAAATGTTGCAAGTGTATGGAATAGGTAGTAAGTTACTGAAGGCTGTAAAGAGTTTTTATGAGGATAGCGAGGCTCAGGTTAGGGTGTGTAGGAGAGAGGGAGATTACTTCCCGGTAAAAGTAGGTCTTAGACAGGGATGTGTAATGTCACCATTGTTGTTTAACATATTTATAGATGGGGTTGCAAAAGAAGTAAATGCTAGGGTGTTGGGGAGAGGGGTGGGATTAAATTATGGAGAATTAAATGCAAAATGGGAGTTGACACAGTTATTTTTTGCTGATGATACTGTGCTTATGGGAGATTCTAAAGAAAAGTTGCAAAGGTTAGTGGACGAGTTTGGGAGAGTGTGCAAAGGTAGAAAGTTAAAAGTGAACATAGATAAGAGTAAGGTGATAAGGGTATCAAATGATTTAAATAAAGAAAAATTGGATATCACATTGGAGAGAGGGATTATGGAAGAAGTAAATGTTTTCAGATATTTGGGAGTTGACGTGTCAGCAGATGGGTTTATGAAGGATGAGGTTAACCATAGAATTGATGAAGGAAAAAAGGTGAGTGGTGCGTTGAGGTATCTGTGGAGACAAAAAACGTTATCCATGGAGGCAAAGAAGGGAATGTACGAAAGTATAGTGGTACCAACACTCTTATATGGGTGTGAAGCATGGGTTGCAAATGCTGCAGCGAGGAGGAGGCTGGAGGCAGTGGAGATGTCCTGTCTAAGGGCAATGTGTGGTGTAAATATTATGCAGAAAATTCGGAATGTGGAAATTAGGAGAAGGTGTGGAGTTACTAAAAGTATTTGTCAGAGGGCTGAAGAGGGGTTGTTGAGGTAGTTTGGTCATTTAGAGAGAATGGATCAAAGTAGAATGACTTGGAGAGCGTATAAATCTGTAGGGGAAGGAAGGCGGGGTAGGGGTCGTCCTAGAAAAGGTTGGAGGGAAGTTGTAAAGGAGGTATTGTGGGCAAGGGGCTTGGACTTCCAGGAAGCATGTGTGAGCGTGTTAGATAGGAGTGAATGAAGACGAATGGTTTTTGTGACATGACGATCTGTTGGAGTGTGAGCAGGGTAACATTTTGTGAAGGGATTCAGGGAAACCACTTAATTGATTTAGTTGGACTTGGGAAGTACAATGCCTGCACTTTAAAGAAGGGGTCTGGGATAGTGACAGCTGGGAGGGACAATTCTCAGCTGTCGTATCTGAGCTCCTCTGCAAAGACAGTGATTATGTATGAGTGTGGTGAAAGTGTTGAATGATGATGAAAGTATTTTCTTTTTGGGGATTTTCTTTCTTTTTGGGTCACCCTGCCTCGGTGGGAGACGGCCGACTTGTTGAAAAAAAAAAAAAAAATATGTAGGAATTTAAGAGCTGTTATGATATCAAAGCTGTCACCTACACTATAGTCTGTTTTGGATGATAAATAGAGCATTAAATGATTTTACCAATTGTTGATAACCTGCTGGGTATATAGCTACAAGAGCAAGCTATGGTAATGGTGTCCTGTCATCTGCATTTATTATAAGTACTTTTAAAGTTCCCAATGGCTTCAACACTTTCTACCTTCTCTTGCAACGTAATGCACTTTTCTGCCTTTTTATTAATGAAGAACATTCTAGAATCCCTTTGGTATCTCGTATCTCTCAATATATATTTGTCACTACTTGTTCTACTTATTAATGGTGGTAGTAAATCTTCCTTATAAATACTGTCACATATTTTGTAATCTTTTGAGTGAATATTGTTTATCCTCTTTTCCTCCACTCAGTCAGTGAGGGTCTGTCAAATGCTTTCAGCTTTTTTTTTGTAGCTTTTTTTACTTTTTTTTTTATCTCATCTACATTTTTTTAAGATACTCACAGCACATTCCTGCTGCATATATCTCTTTTGGTCTGACGTGAGTTTGTACAGTGTGTTTCTCTATAGGTAAATTAAATTAAATACCTCCCTGCAGTGAATAATGCTGCAGGGAGGTATTTAATTTAATTTACCTCACATCAGACCAAAAGAGATATACAGTGGACCCCCGAGTTTCGTAAAAACTTCACTCCTGAAGTCTGCTCAAGTGCCATTACCGAACGAATTTACTCCCTTAAGGAAAAATGTCACGTAGGTTAGTCTATTTCAGACCCCCAAAAATACTTTTCCACAAGCACTTACAATATTATACTTACATAAATGTACGATTTCCGGGGTTTACGAAACTCGGGGTCCACTGTATATGCAGCAGGAACGTGTTGTGCGTATCTTAAAAAAAAAAAAACGTTATCCATGGAGGCAAAGAAGGGAATGTACGAAAGTATAGTGGTACCAACACTCTTATATGGGTGTGAAGCATGGGTTGCAAATGCTGCAGCGAGGAGGCGGATGGAGGCAGTAGAGATGTCCTGTCTAAAGCCAATGTGTGGTGTAAATATTATGCAGAAAATTCGGAGTGTGGAAATTAGGAGGAGGTGTGGAGTTTCTAAAAATATTTGTCAGAGGGCTGAGGAGGGGTTGTTGAGGTGGTTTGGTAATTTAGAGAATGGATCAAAGTAGAATGACTTGGAGAGCGTATAAATCTGAAGAGGGAAGAAAGGAGGGGTTGTCCTCGAAAAGGTTGGAGGGAGGGGGTAAAGGAGGTTTTGTGGGCGAGGGGCTTGGACTTCCAGCAAGCATGTGTGAGCGTGTTAGATAGAAGTGAATGGAGACGAACGGTTTTTCGCACCTGACGAACTGTTGGAGTGTGAGCAGGGTAATATTTTGTGAAGGGATTCAGGGAAACCAGTTAATTGATTTAGTTGGACTTGAGTCCTGGAAATGGGAAGTACAATGCCTGCACTTTAAAGGAGGGGTCTGGGATAGTGACAGTTGGAAGCGACTTATTCTCAGCTGTCGTATCTGAGCACCTCTGCAAAGACAGTGATTATGTATGTATGAGTGAAGTGAAAGTGTTGAATGATGATGAAAGTATTTTCTTTTTGGGGATTTTCTTTCTTTTTGGGTCACCCTGCCTTGGTGGGAGACAGCCGACTTCTTACAAAAAAAAAAAAAAACTCCCTGCAGCGCAGTATGACCCTTACGGGTTTAGTGCTCAAGCTGATTATATATATTCAACACATTTTAGCAAAATATTGTCCAATACAAACTAACATTACTTAGTAACTTGTTGCACTCAAAATTTTAAATGATTGGTCACCTGGCCCCACAACTTCCAGACAACTGATTCTGAATTTTCACAGTGATGCACAAATTGCTCATAGCAACAAGTTTTCACTGACCTGATATCTGTGTCAGCCATGTGTGAGGAGAGGTGTAACGTTTCTTTATATAAATTTACAAGTGTGTCTGAGAACTCCATATGCTGTCGCGGAGTTAGAGTTTCCTGCTCTCCTAAGGCTCTTCTAAGGTGCAACCAACATAGATTGCGATAGATAGCTTCAACCTGTTGAAGAAAAATAATAAGGTAAGGAAAGTGCTCATAATAAAGATATATTCTAAAACTGAATTGTATTACAATAAGATCTCGCATAAGGAAGCAGTTGTGTTCCTGAAATCGGTGCTTTAAGTGTTTATTTCATTAAAAATAATAGTTCTTGATACTTTACACTGAATGTGGTTACTTGCTAACCTAACACCACCATCTATCATTACCTACCAGCACTATCACCACTGAACAACACACTCCATCTTCACTTACGGCCTACCAGCCCCATCACCTATGATCACATACCAGCACTATCATCACCTAACACCTTCAACTATCACCCAGTAGATGCTTACTGTGTAGAGAGGAATTTTCCACACGGGATCCAGCCTGGTTTCAATTTTTTTTTCCACTTTACAGCGTAGAGGAGGAATTTTATGAGTGAGAACCAACGGATTCAATTTTTTTTTCCACAGACTGGAACCACATTCTAATAAAAATGCTCTACTTAAGATTATATTATGTGTGGCCTGTCTGCAAAACTGTACAACATTCTTTTATTATTTAGTTTTCTAAATACACATTTGAAACATGAGGGATTTTTTATGATCTAAGAATTAACTAATGGCACTAAGATTTAAACAAAATTCATAATTTACTCTCGTGTTAATTCAGAACACTTCCTAAAGCTGCATACAAAATTATACTTTTCTACACTCTTGCTACTCCTTAGCATACAATGCAAACACATTGAAAATTTACAGCATATTAATGTGATTATCATTCAATGGGATAGACACACATTAAAATAGATCATTCTCACTTCTGTGTACTGTATATTTTTCACATTAGGCCACAGCAAAGGCAGGGGTGTCTACTTGTTAATGCTTAGCAAATTGAAAATTATTTATAGAACATCAGGCATTGTCAAGAAGATAACTCCCAAGGTGACTCTTGAAGAACTGAAGATCAAAGCTGCCAAGGGAAAAAACTTTATTTCATTCTACACATTGGCTATAAAATGAAAAAAATGACAAGACTATTATCTAGTCTTGAATTAATAACAAGACTTAGAAGAGACTGCTGTGCTAGTACAGTATTAATGACAGACTATACACAAATAACCCGCACAAAGGAGAGAGGAGCTGACCATTTACAAAAGTGTGACTTTGTAAATGGTCCACGTTGGACTGACATGTCGTGGTAAGCTCCTCTCTCCTATGTGCAGGTTATTTGAGTATTGTTCCAGTCATGCTATTGTGCCTTTTTGTTCTTTAATGACAGAGTATCATCTGGTCTTGAATTAATAAGAGACAGAGAAGAGACTGCTGTGGTAGTACAGTATTACGTAAGTACACAAGAGGAGGAAGAGGAGAAAAACGAGATGCAACTTTGTTGTCGAAACCCAATGATTCAAGATTTGACGTGAAGTCAAGTGCAGTGAAGAGACGAATAGGTTTTTCTCTGAATTTCACCAAAGAACCTGGTAGAAGGCGGCTGAGACTTTTGTAGAGCTGAAATATGAAATACAGTAGAGTAAAATATATTTTATTCTGCAAAAGAATTCCCAACTCTTTGGAGGCACTCTTGACAATTGCAGAAATGTGAAGTTTTCAGAAAATATAATTAAAAGTGACAGTATAGAAGAACAAACATACTGATAGTATATTGAGGTCAGAGATAAGAATTCTTGGAGTAAAATTCGTAATCTGCAAGTGTTTGTTTAGTTGTGATAGGAAAAAAAAAAAAATTCAGTAGAACTGAATTTGGCCAATTTACAATTTACTGTATTAAAATTAAACATAAGAAAATAAGACTGCAGTATGAATTTGGTGAGAGCTGCAGAAGATGGCTAATAAGAGAAGTATGAAGACAGTGCAAAGTGGAGTCATTAGCATATGAATGGATAGCATTACATAATTGTATTGTGAAAACTTTTAATAAATAATAATAAAATAAAGTAGGAAGGGTATCATGCAAAACCATCTGCATGTGAAGGACACTGAAGAGAAAACTCAAAATTAGTTTGCAGAAAGTCAAAAACTTCTGAAAATATTACAATGCTGTGGCAAAAGATTAACAAAAATCTCAAGGCAATGTTTATCAAACATGAAGGAGTTATGAGGTCACTAGTAAAATGGGCCCCAAAGAATTCATGCTAGTTATAATTATAAGAAAGCTTAGTTGTAAAGAGCCTTCAAAATATTTACCTCAAGAACAGATTAAGATGGCAGATGTGAAGTCAAAAGGATAGTAGAAATATTGAGATGTTACCTTCAGAACAGGCTGAACCACAGTGTGTGCTACCAATGAGAGAAAAAAAAATGAGGATTGCGATCAAAACAGACAAACATCACTCTAGGTGCAAATTCTGAAGCCCACCTCTTAGCATGTGAGGAGCAATACCATCTGGACAACAGCTAGTTTAGATGTTATAATAGTATACTGTTCTGAACATTTTAGCCAAATTTATTTTCTCTGGAATGTATCTCAACTTATATAAGTGAATCTGTGGGAAAAAAAACATGACTTGTTTTATGTAAGAATGAATCTAAGACATGGATGTGCATGTAGAAGATTAAGGTGTTTATAGACAGGACTGACAGTGAATAAATTTCTTCATTTTTGGGGTTGCCCTACCTAAGCAGGAGAGTTGGTATGCTAACAAAAAAAAAAAAAAAAAAAAAAAAAAAAAATCTATAAAGTGAGAAATATCACAATTGGTGTTTCCTGATAACAGTGCTATTGAAATAGTTAGAAAGAATATGGAAGCTGGTGTGCTGAAAGTGAAGAATTCAGTTAAGGGAAAAGAAAATGTAGAAGCATAATGAAATAATGAATGAGAGACTGGTGGTGAGACTGGAAGAAGCATGAAGGTAGTGAATGTACATACTTGGGTGTGGATGTATCAGCAGATGGGTCTATGAAGGATGAGGTAAATCACAGAATAGATGAGGGAAAGAAAGTTGCAGGAGTGTTGAGGAATCTGTGGAAAGAAAAGAGCTTATCAATTTAAACCAAAAAAAAGGGAAATATGAAAGAGTGCAGTGAAATTCTGTTTTTCACATGTTTATTTGTATGTTGTGATGAGTCACTGTAGGATCCCATTGGTTTATCTGTATATTTAATGGAAGTCTGCAGTTCCTTCATAGGGATGCAAGGGTTGAATATAAACAAATGAAAGAAAAATAATTCTAATTCATATACAAATGTTAATGGTGTATAGGTGTATTTCACTGTAATGAAACTGGATTGTTTTCTCAAATATTGTAAGAGAAAAGCACAATAAATAAGGAGGAAGAGGGTATTATACTCTCTTATATGCAAGACTGTGAAACCAGTGGTGGTGGTGGTGGGTGTTAAAATGAAGTGTTATAACAGTTGTGGGTTATGACAGCAAAGGGGCCGCATGTTGGCAACTAGAAAAGGTCCAAAATAGCTCTCCAAGCTAAAAAAAAGACATGAATTAAGGGGGTGTTAATATGTTGCATTTTTTTTTTAACTGAAGTGTAGGCACACCTCTGGCAAAACAGTTATGGAGTGAATGATGATGAAAGTGTTTCTTCTTTATCTAGTCGCCCTGTCTTGGTGGGAGACAGTTGATACTATGTTAATAAAAATCCTCTTGGCAGACAGGAGTTAGAGAAGCCATAACATCTACATGCAACATTATAAAAAGAATAGGAAACAACAAAGATTTTCTAACACCCTCAACAGGAAGATCAAGAAGCCATAGTACAGTGGACCCCCGGTTTTCGTAATTAATTCGCTCCAGAATGCTGTTCAAGTGCCGTTACCAAACGAATTTGTTCCCATAAGGAATAATGTAAATTAGATTAGTCTTTTTAGACCCCTAAAAATACACTTACAAAAGCACTTACAAAAATACACTTACATAATTGTTCGAGTTTGGAGCAGTACGAAAACCGGGGTCCACTTACAAACTAGAGAAGAGACGCCGAAAGAATACTAGAAAATTCTTCACAAAGTGGCAGAAAAATGCAATGACATACAAGAGGTAGCAAGTACCACAACCACTGGAAGCTGTTAAAAAAAGAAAAAAAAAGAGATTACACTAAATACCGAAGATGGAACACTATGAGCTTAGCTCTACACCTTGAGCTATAAATGGACAAAAAAAGTAAGTACAGTGGTACCCCGGTTTACGATGGTCCCCAAACTCACCCTTTTATGTAAGTTTATTTTTTTAAATGCTTTTGTAAGTGTAATTTTGGGGGTCTAAAAGGACTAGTCTATTTTACAACATTTCTTAAGGAGATAAATTCGTTTGGTAATGGCACTTGAACAGCATTCTGGAATGAAAAAATATCGTAAACCGGGGTACCACTGTATATTCACTACTGTGGACGAGTGTTTTCTTCCTTGGATCACCTTAAAAAAATGGTTAAAAAAATGGACCATATTCTCTACATTTCTTTATGTAACAAAGTAATTATTACACCATTTTAATAACATTACCCTTTTAAGCATCGAGTCAACTTGAAAAGGCCTTCTCTAAATACAGTCCAGAAACAGTGACAACAAATTCTAAATAAAATAAACATGTTAACATTATAAAGAATATCCCTAACTTAATAATGCTGCAAGACAAGTGACACATACTGTACACAAGCAAGAAAATATTTACTATACTGAATTTGTATATGCAGAGCATTCTCCTTCACGCATACTTACATTAACTGGAATACCTTCTTCATTGAGTTGCACAATTTCCTTAATTTGTTTGAGGAAGAGACAGATCTGGTCCTTTGGCACAAGTGGAAGGAAGTTGACGATGTCACCATAGCAACACATTTTATCCCCATACCCCTGAATATACTGATGAAGGATTTCTACAAGATCACCTGCAAATGTAAAATGCTTCTCTAATACTTGTACTCTTCTCTGTTACTGAAAATGATATAATTTCCTGCATCCAAAGTTGCTTAATCAAATCAGACTTCACAAATTACTTAAACTACAGTATCTACTGACCAGCCTTTCAACATCCCTAAAACATGTGGTCAGTATGTTCTTTATATGTATACAAATAATCAAGCTTCATACAATTAAACAAATAATATAATTAAACAAATAGATATTTTTTTTTAAACTCTATCTCTAATTAAATTCTTAATGTCCTTTTACCTACTGGAGAAATTTAAAGACAGATTTTTTGCAATACCCTTTATGAAACTATGACAGGAAAAGACTTACCGCATAATTCACCAACACGGTCACTCATTCCATGTTGATGTAGCACTAATGCTAACTGTAGTAAACCTAAAAAAGGTCCTCTATGTTTTGTCTTTTCTACAATTGCTTTCTGTTTCATACTTCTGAGAAATGTAGAGGCTGTCACAAGAGGGTCTTCTTCGCCTCTGTCCGTTTCTGTTAATTTCATCATTGCTCGGATATATTCTACGTAGTGTTGCCAGTTTTCAGGCCTTAAAAAGATAACATGTCTAATAATTTCCATTGTTTAATCATATTTTCATTAACATTGCAAATATAAATTAGTCATCATTTTCCTATTTATACTGAACCACTGAACATAGTTATTTTATTTCAGGCAAAATAAATGCAACTCATATTAGAATAAATTTAGTACAAAGATTAGTTAAATAGCTTGGGATATTACATGATTTTTTTTAACACGCTGGTCATCTCTCACCGAGGCAGAATGACCTGAAAAAGAGACACTTTCATCATCATTCACACTATTACTCTCTTGCCAGAGGAGTGCAGATACAACACTTTAGATGTCCCTCCAAACAGTAAATACAGTGGTACCCCGGTTTACGATATTTTTTCATTCCAGAATGCTGTTCAAGTGCCATTACCAAACGAATTTATCTCCTTAAGAAAAGTTGTAAAATAGACTAGTCCTTTTAGACCCCAAAATTACACTTACAAAAGCATTTAAAAAAATAAACTTACATAAAGTGAGTTTGGGACCATCGAAACCGGGGTACCACTGTACTACAAATCCCTCCTTTAGAGTGCAGGCACTGTATTTCCCACCTCCAGGACTCAAGTCCTGAACTGTGATGTCAGCACACTTATGGCAAGACAATGACTGAATGAATGGTGGTGAAAGCTTCTCTTCTTTTTCAGGTAACTCTTGCCTTGGTGGGAGACACCAAGTGTGTTTAAAAAATTGTATAAAAAATCTAAAATATTATTAAAAAAAATTTTTTTTTTTCAACAAGTCGGCTGTCTCCCACCGAGGCAGGGTGACCCAAAAAGAAAGAAAATCCCCAAAAAGAAAATACTTTCATCATCATTCAACACTTCACCTCACTCATACGTACATAATCACTGTTTTGCAGAGGCACTCAGATCGACAGCTGAGAATAAGTCCTCCCAACTGCCACTATCGCAACCCTCCTTTAAAGTGCAGGCATTGTACTTCCCATTTCCAGGACTCAAGTCAACTAAATCAATTAACTGGTTTCCTGAATCCCTTCACAAAATATTACCCTCCTCACACTCCATCAGCTCGTCAGGTCCCAAAACCATTTGTCTCCATTCCTCCTATCTAACACGCTCACATGCTTGCTGAAGTCCAAGCCCTCGCCCACAAAACCTCCTTTACCCCTCCCTCCAACCTTTTCGAGGACAACCCCTACCCCGCCTTCCTTCCCCTACAGATTTATACGCTCTCCAAGTCATTCTACTTTGATCCATTCTCTCTAAATGACCAAACCACCTCAACAATCCCTCTGACAAATACTTTTAGTAACTCCACACCTCCTCCTAATTTTCACACTCCGAATTTTCTGCATAATATTTACACCACACATTGCCCTTAGACAGGACATCTCCACTGCCTTCAGCCTCCTCCTCGTTGCAGCATTTGCAACCCATGCTTCACACCCATATAAGAGTGTTGGTACCACTATACTGGAAGAAGCATGAAGGTAGTGAATGTACATACTTGGATGTGGATGTATCAGCAGATGGGTCTATGAAGGATGAGGTAAATCACAGAATAGATGAAGGAAAGAAAGTTGCAGGAGTGTTGAGGAATAACGTTTTTTGTCTCCACAGATACCTCAACGCACCACTCACCTTTTTTTCTTCATCAATTCTATGGTTAAGCTCATCCTTCATAAACCCATCCGCTGACAAGTCAACTCCCAAATATCTGAAAACATTAACTTCTTCCATAATCCCTCTCTCCAATGTGATATCCAATTTTTCTTTATTTAAATCATTTGATACCCTCATCACCTTACTCTTATCTATGTTCACTTTCAACTTTCTACCTTTACACACAAGATATGCAAGATATTCTTTGCAGCAAGTGTATCTGTCATCTATTAAATAAAACGTTTCATAAGATATCTGACTGTTTACAGTTTACAGTGTACACACAAAAAATGAAGAAATAAGACGAAAGGAAATAAATTAAACATACAAAACACACAATCTTTATTTCAGTTCAACACTTACTCATCTTTAATGAGAGACTTATAAACAGAGGCTGCTGCTTCCCACTGGCTAAGTTTGGAGTGATAAGTGGCTCTTTTTAGCTCCAAGAAATTCTGTGGTTGGTGCACCACCTTCTCAGCGAGAGGCCCATCCAGAACTGCCAACGCCTCAGCATATTTACCCTATAAATAGTCCAGTTCATTTGTGTATAACTATTTATTATGTATCTCTGACACCATGTTACCCCAAGGAGCTCCCTTTTAAAAAATAAGGTAAGGAGGGCTAACAGAGATAAATCATTTGGGCAACCTATTTAAAATGTGATCTATGATTCTAATCTGTTGTATCACACACAAGTTTTCATGCATCCTGTTGCACATGTAATCTTTCTAAAATGTTTGTTGCATATCATTTTGTATTTCAGTGTTGTATAGCATCAATGACTTATCTCTCAAAACTTTATGATTAATACAATTAACTTGAAAATTGCATTTGTATACATACTTGCCTTACAAGCCTAACATTATTACTAGCTTCTAAATCATTTAATGTATTACAGTAGAAAAATAAATATAGATACAATCTCTAAGTTAACAAAGAAGTAACAAAAATATTAAATACTAATACAAAAGCATTAAATTGCACTTTATATTTATTACATTTAGTTTTGATTAAATTGGAAGGTAAAAGGATTCCAAAGTCAGTTATATGCATCAAGTCCCTTTAGTGTGAAAAGGCATAGGCAAATGAAAGCAGATTATGTTACCTGTGTTTCTAAAATATGAAGAAATGTCATCACTTCTGCCTCTGCTTCAATCTTACCATCTTTGACAAAATTATTCACCATTCTCTCTGCTAATAAAAGGCTTACTTCTTTACCCTTTGGGTCACCTGACTTATGAGCCTGAAAGAGAAAATGCAAAATTTACATAAACATTCATATACAGCACTATATGTTGTACATTATACTGTATGCATTTGTTTTAACTCGTCAGCCATTTCCTGCCAAGACATTGTGACCCAGGAAAGAAAAATTAATCACCAGCATTCACCCTCTGCTGCCTTTCTAGAAAGGCACATACATCATAATCCAGTGCTGACTCACCAAGCCACATTGTCCACATTAAGTACTTTTGTCCTTATGGAAATGGCAAAATGGAGAAAAGCAGCTAATATAGATGAACTAAAGATGTCATTATCCCAAAGGAGTGTTGCAGTACTATCTTTCCTAGCCCCAGTGTTTTTCCTACATCCAGATTCTTCAGGAGTGTGGTTACCTTCTCCTCAGTTGCCACTGTTTGTTCTACAATCCCTTGAGGTTGAAAATCCTCTTTAAATCTGGGCCCAGTTCTAAATACTCAGAATCTTTTGTAGTTTCTTATTTATTTCTTTGCCCTTTTTCATGAACAAATAACCATTCATTTTCTGACTGGTCAAGTGTCATTCACCAACATACCCTTTTACCCATTTTCTTGTCACAAGCCATTAACTTCTGCATTTCTTCTACACTTTACACCTGGTTTTAATTTCCATTCCCTGCCTCATAACCCAGGGGCTGCCTATATATTTTTTTCTATTTCAGCATTTTGAACTGTAATATGCATGTATAAGCCTCCTCTATGATTTGTAAGGCATCATTACATCATACTGGGTGATGATGGTGATCACTGACTCTCACAGGGACTACTCTAGCACCTCAGTTTCTGATACTCCTTAAGTGAATATTGAAACAAAGTCTGGCTAGTTCATCTTCTCTTTCCCCCAATTTGTATATGATCTATTAGGTTCAAAACCATTCATCTGCATCAAGGGTCAATAAGGCTTCATGTCACCACCAGTAAGTAAACTCTAAATTTAGTGTATCCATACTGAGATATGCACCCCTCCAAGTTGTTGCTCTCAGTGAATATATGTCATAAGTGATAAACTCATTAGAAAATGTAAAAAGTCAAACATACAGTAGTTCTCTAAATAGACTCAACTCCATGGAGGGGTTTCTTGCTTTCCAGTCATTTTAATTGCAACTGATTATCATATTTATGAGGAAGTGCTAAATCCACAGAAGTAATATAGTGCCTGAGGAATGGGAGGTATAAGGTTTGATCCAAGGAAGGAGAAGGTAGCTCCAATTAAGTTTCTCATAATTAATAGTTCTGTATACTACTTCCTCCCAGAAACCAGTACCCCTCATTCCATTTTCACGATGGCTTCATTGTAAATATTATCTTTCCTTGGGAGCCTGCCACTTGGCAATAGGTACATACAAGACTCTCCTAACTGTATGCATTTACTATTATTTTTACAACTCCAATATAATTCTTTGATTAAACACACTGTGATTTAACCCTTAAACTGTCCAAACATAGATCTATGTTCACTCACGTAGCACTCTGAACATAGATCTACATTTTATTTTACATGCTTTCAAATGTAAAATAAAACGTAGATCTACGTTCGGAGAGCTACGCGAGTGAACCTATATCTACGATTGGACAGTTTAAGGGTTAAGGAGTCAATCCTACCAACCTGCATGACGTGGCTCATCACTGCCCAAAAGTAGTACGGATTTTTGGGCTTCAATTTGTACAGCTTCATAGCAGTTTGCTGCTGATTCTTGTAGTCCCCCACCCGAACATAAGCCATGAAGAGATGGGACAGCAGCTCCTCATTGCTTGGCTCTGTCTTCACAGCCATTTCATAAACTCTGCATATTTGGTCAGCTGTGTGTAAAATTGGGTACAAAAAGAATAGTATAATACTATGTATTAGTAATTATAGAATGATATGCATGTTATGCTATTATTATGTTAAAAACATGTGCTAAACCTGTATCAGTCATATAGTGCTATTTTATAAAATAGATGCTTTAAGTTACATAAAATGTATCAGAAAAAATACTGGAAAGTGATTATGGTAGTAACAATGCCTCTAGGGGGTTGGCCTAGAAAGAAATTGATTGGAAAGTAATTTTTACTCTCAAAACCCTGTATTTTGGTCACTGCATGGCATAAACAGAGTCTATTAACCAATTTTGTTGCTATACATTATTTCAAAATGGACCTAATTTGCAAAAACTGACTATACACAGAATTAAAGAGTATAAAATCTAACGAAAACCAACAAGTGTATTTGCAAAACTATTGCTTCTAGCAGAACAAAAAGTAGTATATAAAACACACTATAGGGGTATTTTTGGGCAGATCAACCAATGGATGCCACCATCACCACTTCAATTTTGCTGAAATTTGGTTTAAGGATAGTTTTGGTTAAAGAGTAAAATTTGCAAATTTTCAGCAATTTCTGACTCATAAGTCATCACCTGTGTCATTTTGAGGCAACTCATTGATCACATATATTTCAATGCACTATAACTTTCTTATTGTTGGTCATAACCTATAAAAGTATAATATACATGTTTGGAATCAGCACGAAAAGGAGATACTAAAACTATCATCCCTATTGATGTCTTAATAAAAATAAAAATTTGACCTCTGACTGAAAATCGAGCTTTAAAAACTTTATACAGACCATTATACAGTGCAGTTTCAAACAATTTGAGTACTCTTCAATTCTCTCCTCTTTTTTGACTAGACTACCAACATCTGATTTTGCCCTCAGTCATGAGCTATAACCTGAGGACTAGGTATACACAGGTTCTTATATAAGTAATGCAACTCTGCATCAATAATGCTATTTTACAGTCTTCTGATCATCTTGATTCCAAATAAGTACACACTACTTTTATAATGCTATGACCAACAGGAGGAAAAGATTAAAGGGTCAAAATATCGTGGCTGGAACAATTCACTAAGAAGAAAGTTATGACAATCTAAAATATGTGATGTCAATAAGTGACCACTAAATAACATTGGTCTTGATGTATGAGGTGGATTCTGCTAAACATTTGTAAATATTTTTTTGCCAAAAACTACCTCTAAACCATATTTACATAAAATCATTTTGAATTACCAACGAGAAAGATGCTCCTATCATGATTTACATCCAACATAAAACTACTGCATGCCTAACTGATGATATCTGCAAAGTTAAAATGAAATCAACAAAATAATAGAAATGAAATTTTCTTAAAAATATTTCTTGCACTATAATATGGTGCTATATAAAACTGCTGAGAACAATGCCTTCATAATTTTATAATAAAGCAATATCCGAAATGCTCATGCATGCTAGCGCCTTTCTTTGTGCTTGACAATATTTTATTACATGTAAACTACTTATTCCTCGGTGGGAAATGGCCGACGTGTTGAAAGAAGAAGAAACTACTTATTGCACTATACAAAGAAATAAAGGATTTGATTTGAATGAAGGAAACAATATCTGACTTATCAGTATGTACATATGTAAGTAAGTTTATTTAGGTACAGGTGCACATAAATATAGTTACACAAATTATCATGTCATAGTAGTATGTATGTATGTGTATACATATGTGTTATTTGTGTGAAACAGAAGCCTATTAAACCTTTCAGGGTCGAGACCTCGATTCTTAACTCTCTCTCAGGGTCGAAACATTTTCGTAAAAAAAAAAAATCTTATGAAATGATAGAGCATCTTTTTCCGATCATAACGCCCCCAAAAGTATGAAATTTGGTGAAAAACTAACGGAATTATGTTCTCGCAAAGTTTGCGGTATCGAAGATATTTACACATCGGCGATTTCACCCACTTTGAGCCCTATTTTCGGCCAATTCCAATGTCTCAGTCTACGAAAATCATAGCTATTATTGTAGAATTCCATTTGTTCTATCGATTGAGTACAAGAAACCACCAATTTACCGATTTCAACTACCCAATAAAGCGGTCAGAAATTGGCAATATTGCCAATTTCACACAAATTTCAAAAGATGCCAATTTCAAGATAGGGTCCAGAATAAACAAGACAGACATTCCTGGCACTAAAATAACATTTTATCTGTTCATTAGTCATGTCTCCAGGCTCCTATTACATTACTTTTGCTTTCCATTTTGAATTTTTATTCTCACAAAAAATTTAAGATTTTCTGTTATGTATACTACTGCATCATTGTAAAAATGGTATAAATAATATCAGCACACTTGTGCAAGAATATTAGACTACCCAGTTGATGTGTATTGGACGCATGGCGTGATTTGTTTACTCTTGAACATAGGCAAAAATCGAACATTTTCGCTACTTTGCGCTCAGTTTCAAGGTATTTGTCATCGTGAAACCAGTCAAAATTATCTCTATTTCTGTAATATATCATCCATTCTATCAAATGGGACTAAGAAAACGAGAATACAAGCATAAATACCATACGAAAATAGACTGCAAAGTCGCTGTTTTAAACCAAAAACACGGTCAGTTTTTTTTTTCCTCATTATCCACTGTGTGGTGCAGGATTTTTTTTATACTGCACACACTGACCGCACAGACTCATTTTCTCACATCTAGGCCTACCAGCCTGTTTCTGCTTGATTTGAGGGCGCTAGAATTTAGGCGTACTAGTACGTCAAACGCCCTGGTGCGTAAGCCATACTAGTATGTCAAAAACCCTGAAAGGGTTAAAGATATTGCACTCTGGTAGGATTGCTAGTTTATTCTTTCCATCTCATGAGTATAAAAGATGACAGGAACCTCTTACAAACTTTTACTTACATTCTTAATACTGTTCTTGGTTCCGTAATGTTTCTTTTTCGATTTGAGAGGCCTAGTCCAAGATCAGGCAGCAGGGGTGATGATGTCCAACATTAAAACATATATGTACAGTATAATACAGTACATTATAGTACTGAACATTGTTCAGGGATCAGCCCCCTAGTATGTACTCAAAACTGCTACAAGCCAATTACTTACGCTGATGCATCTCCCGAAAACAAATTGTGAGAGCTTGGAGAGTAGCCTCATCTGTTGGTCCCTCTTTGATAACAGCAGAAATAATATTCTCACACTCATCCCGTCGGCTCATGCGTAGCAGCGCCAGACCCTTGAGTACGCGAGCACAATGAAGGGTGGCCTGCTTCCTCAACACTTTGTCTGCCTCCTGAACAGCCTTTTTGTTGTTTCCTGTGTCCAGCCATTCTGTAACAGAATACATTCATATAAGTAAGATCTAGACATAGTTAATAATTTGTAAATCAACAACAGAAGACACTCAAAACTTTGTCAATGTTTAGCAGTAGTTGGAGAAGTATGAACAGCAGTGTTGTAGGAGCTCAAGCAACAGTATTCCAGATGTGATGGAAAAACACAAGCAGCAATGCAATAAAGCTAATAGGGTTCTTGGCTTCATATCAAGAAGAATAAATAATAGAAATCCTCAGGTTATACTTCAACTTTATATAGTATCCTCATTCTGATTAAACTGCTTAGTTCTGGTCTACATATTACAGAATGGACATACAAGCACTGGAAAATATATAGAGAAGGATGATGAAGTTGAACTTGTACTCGCACTCTCTGGAAAGACCAAATTAGGGAAGATATATTTGAGAGCACAAATGGAAAACAGGAATAAATATGCAAAAAGATCACAGTAAACAGGTGATATCAAAATATGCAAGACAACCACTATGAAAAAATAGAAGAATTCCAAGTGGAATTCATAGTGGTTGTCTTGCATAGGAATAAATATACGTAGAGGATATAAGTAAGTGTATAAATTAAGATTTAGAATGGATATAAGGAAGAACTGGTATGGCAACAGAGTTATAGATGAATGTAATAAACTCCCAGGTAGTGTCATATTATTACTATAATTACATTCATGGGGGAGTGCTAAACCCACTGGGGGGTCAAATAGCACTTGTGAAAATAAACAGTATTCAGAACTGATTCAAGGAATCTGAGCACAAATCCAATTCCTTGAATGAAGAGCTCCTAACCAGCACCAAGGAACCTTCCTAGAGAGGAAGTAAGTGAATTTATTCAGGTTCAGGTACACGTAAGTACAATTATCATATGTAGTAACACGTGTAAATTACCTAGGATAACCCAAAAAGTCAGACAAAGTGACTTATTTCCATTGGGGTCCTTGAGGTAGCATCATGAAGGCGAGAACTTGTGTAGCTTTAAATAGAGGTTCGAGGGATGAGTATGGGTTGGAGCTGCCTAGCATGCAACATAAGTCTCTAGTGTTCCTTTATTTCTATGTTCTTGTTAGAGAGAAATATTGGAGAGAGAAGTATTGGAGGAGAGAAGTATTGGAGGAGAGAAGTATTGGAGGAGAGAAGTATTGGAGGAGAGAAGTATTGGAGGAGAGAAGTATTGGAGGAGAGAAGTATTGGAGGAGAGAAGTATTGGAGGAGAGAAGTATTGGAGGAGAGAAGTATTGGAGGAGAGAAGTATTGGAGGAGAGAAGTATTGGAGGAGAGAAGTATTGGAGGAGAGAAGTATTGGAGGAGAGAAGTATTGGAGGAGAGAAGTATTGGAGGAGAGAAATATTGGAGGAGAGAAATATTGGAGGAGAGAAATATTGGAGAGTGAGAAGTATTGGAGAGTGAGAAGTATCGGAGGCGAGAAGTATTGGAGGAGAGAGGTATTGTAGGAGTGAGAAGTATCAGTGAAATATCAGAGAGAAGTATCAGAGAGAGAAGTATCAAAGGAGAGAGAAGTATTGAAGGAGAGAGAAGTATTGAAGGAGAGAAGTATTGAAGGAGAGAGAAGTATTGAAGGAGAGAGAAGTATTGAAGGAGAGAGAAGTATTGAAGGAGAGAGAAGTATTGAAGGAGAGAGAAGTATTGGAAGAGAGCACCACGACCAACCCTAGTGTTGGTATAGGTAAGTTTATTTAGGCACAGTTATACATAAGTACAATTATCATATATAGTGTAAATTACCCAACATAACCCCCAAAAAATGTCATATAAAGTGACTTTTATTATTTCCATTGGGGTCCTGGGATTTCCATCAGAGGCCATCACTTCTGCCGGAACACCACTATCTCCACCAACTCCCACCACCTCCAACACACACTCACCAACACCGCAAATCAAACTGGCAACAAATCTCACCATAAATCGGCCGCAAACGTCTCTCAATGACAGAGTCGTCGACATGCGCCCGCCCGGCCATGGTTGCTGCTGTGTTATGATGGAATGTTGAAGCTTACTTCACGGCCTCCCGCTAAGACTTTGCGACTCAAGCTTCGCCACGGTCGCGGTGGAAGCTTGTCCAGTCATATTTTAGTTCAGAAACTGGCCTAAAATGCATCCAAGAGCTCTAAAATAAATAACAGCGGCGACTGATGCTCACTTGTTTAGGAAGCTGGTACATCTTTACAATGTGATGAAAACAAACACTTTGGATGTGTATCTTTATTATTTGTTTTATTAGGTAGCACCACACTCATCATCCCTACACTACTGCACCACACTTATCCCCACTACAACACCACACTTATCAATACACTACTGCACCACACTTATCACCACTACAACACCACACTTATCGCTACTAAACCACACTTATCACCACTACACACTTATCACCACTACACACTTATCACCACTACACCACACTTGCCACCACTACACCACACTTACCACCACTACACCACACTTACCACCACTACACCACACTTACCACCACTACACCACACTTATCACCACTACACCACACTTATCACCACTACACCACACCACCACTACACCACTTATCACCACTACACCACACTTATCACCACTACACCAAACTTATCACCACTACACCACATTTATCACAACTACACACTTATCACAACTACACCACACTTATCACAACTACACCACACTTATCACAACTACACCACACTTATCACAACTACACCACACTTATCACAACTACATCACACATCACAACTACACCACACTTATCACAACTACACCACACTTATCACAACTACACCACACTTATCACCACTACACCACACTTATCACCACTACACCACTTACCACCACTACACCACACTTATCACCACTATACCACACTTATCACCACTACACCACACTTACCACCACTACACCACACTTATCACCACTACACCACACTTACCATTACTACACCACACTTAACACCACTACACCACACTTATCACCACTACACCACACTTACCACTACACCACACTTATCACCACTACACCACACTTACCACTACACCACACTTATCACCACTACACCACACTTATCACAACTACACCACACTTATCACCACTACACCACACTTATCACCACTACACCACACTTACCACCACTACACCACAATTATCAATGCACAGCATATTAGGGGCTTTTGGCATGTACATCTCATTAATACCTATGTATCTTGTCTACCCAACCATGTATCATTGTACCATGTCTCAATAAAGTATTATTATTATTATTATTATTATTATTATTATTATTATTCACCACTACACCACACTTACCACCACTACACCACACATGAAGACATTTTATGCTTCTGTACTCGGCCTTTTCAAGCACTGGTGAGTGTTAAAGGTTTTCAGTAGTTTTTTCAAGGAGTTAATTTTGTCGGTCAATTCTCTGATTGTTGAAATTAAGTTTCCTGAACATCCCTTCACTATTACTGGAGTTTTCCACCCGTGAATTTATACTCGTTCGTACTTCTATTATCACCATTACACCACACTTATCACTACTACAACATCACATTTATCACCACTACAACACCACACTTATCACCATTGCACTACTACACTACACTTATACCATTACACTACTACACCACACTTATCATCACTACATCATTATCACCACTACAACACACTTATCACCACTACACTACAACACCACACTTATCACCACTACACTACAACACCACACTTATCACCACTACACTACAACACCACACTTATCACCACTACACTACAACACCACATATATCACCACTACACTACACTTATCACTACTACAACATCACATTTATCACCACTACAGCACCATACTTATCACCATTACACTACTGCACCACACTTATCTCTAACTATCTACTCACCTCCGTCACTACACAAGTAACCTGGTTCTCACAATCGTCCATTGATGAACTTTCCTGGCATTAGTACTTAGTGTTCCAAATCAACTGTTTATTGCCAATGTTTTTATTCTAGTTCACCTCTTTCAGACGACGGTGTTACTGTTAATTTTATCTCTAACTCTTCTAACTCGATATAAAGAAAACTAAGATGTTTGAGGAAGATTAGAAAATGTCCGCTGCAAAGATAGCAGCAACCGCAGCCGCATCAGCAGCACAATCGGCTGCGTAGGCAAAATAAGCTGCTGCAGTCGCTGTTGCAGCTGCTGATACTGCAGCTAAGGCTAAATTAGTATTGATAAAATGTGCTGAACAGGCAGAAAGAGCTGCCGCAAACGCTGCTGCCGCAGCCGCTGCTGCCGCAGCCGCTGCTGCCGAAGCCGCTGCTGCCGCAGTCGCTGCTGCCGCAGGGACTCTCTCAGCTGAAGCTGAGAATTATCCCGGACACGCAGGTGGTTTGTGTGAGGAACACGCCCTGGTGCATCAGCAGCTGGCTTCCAACCCACAACTATATCCATACACATATCCTCTGCGTCCAGAGGAAAGCCAGAGAAACATGGCATCTTCCTAGGAAGAGCCACAAGCGGTCGTAAGCCTTGTGCAGAAAATGACTTCGGTTAAGTATTGCACTGAAGGAGAGTGGTATGGTACTTAGAGTAGTACATCTCTGTCGCTAGTATAGCCTCGTTTTAACGATGATATACAAGGATTTAATGAACACATGGCAAAATTATTTGAAAACAAAATGAATTAATTCTCCGAAAATGAGATCGATAATGACCCACAACCTAAATTATCGCCACTACACCCGTAGTAAACCCCACACCAGTATCCTGCTGACCCACTCCCAGAGTATCTACCACAATAGCATCCTGCTGCACCACTCCCACAGTATCCCCCACAATGGCATCCTGCTGCTCCACTCCCACAGTATCCCCCACAGTGGTATCATGCTGCACCAATGTATCAGTATCCCCCACAATGGCATTATGCTACACCACACCCACAGTATCCCCCACAATAGTATCCTGCTGCCCCACTCCCACAGTATCCGCCACAATGGCAACCTGCTGCCCCACTCCCACAGTATCCCCTACAATAGCAACCTGCTGCCCCACTCCCACAGTATCCCCTACAATAGCAACCTGCTGCCCCACTCCCACAGTATCCCCTACAATAGCAACCTGCTGACCCACTCCCACAGTATCCTCCATCTTCCCGGGAAGAGTCGCAAGCAGTCGCAAGCCGTGTGTGGGAAATAAATGGGATTTAATATTAAAACACGGGTGAAAAGAGGTATGGTGAGGTGAACGCCCAGGAGCCTTCTCCGTCAGGTGTGTATATATCACAAGAGAGTTTAAAAGGGCTAAATCAAAGCTTTATTAATAAAATCAGAGAACAACTAGAAAGGATATATCCAGACGATGCAAATCCGATCACCGGTGACCCCAAACCTGCAACTAAACGGCCGCGTGAGGCCCCACAACCTGCGGCAAAACAGCCGAAAGAGGCCGCACAACCTGCGGCAACACGGCCGAAAGAGGCCCTACAACCTGCGGCAAAACGGCCGAAAGAGGTCCCACAACCTGCGGCAAAACGGCCGAAAGAGGTCCCACAACCTGTGGCAAAACGGCCGAAAGAGGTCCCACAACCTGTGGCAAAACGGCCGAAAGAGGTCCCACAACCTGTGGCAAAACGGCCGAAAGAATCCGCACAACCTGCGGCAACATGGCCACCAGAAGCCTCACAACCTCAATTTGCGCCACGACACCCACATAATCTACCACACTTTCAACACTATCTTCAAGGCCCCGTAGAGGCACATCCAGTAACTCATCCTTTTAAATCATATTCTGAATCCAGTGGCAATAAATTCCTCAAAAAATATTGTGTGATAAAAGACATTCAGAACAGCAACATGAATTATGAAAATAATCGTATAATATCGCTCAGAGACAATGGATAAACTCTTCATTTTTAGTTTGATAAAATATTGGCAAATGATGTCCTTCAGTTGGTCCATCATTTTGGGAATTCTTTCCAAAAAGTGGTTAATGGGCAGGAAGTGTGTGTGATTGTGGCAGGGCACACAGGGACAGGCAAAACTGCTCTTGTCTTGGGTTCAAAAAAAGAAAATGACCTGGGATTCATGGGGGAGGCGGTAAAAATATTCTTGCAAAAATGCAGAGCAAAAAAAGTATTTGTAAAATCATACGAGGTTAATAATAACAAAATTTATGACCTACTTTAACAGTAAAAAGTGAAGTTAATAACCAGACGAAACAATGATATCTTTCTGGTAAGTGGTGCTTAATAACAAAAAATAACTAACGATAATCAAATAAGGATTTTAAATAAAATGTTGTGGGAGAAAAGAACGACAAGAAAAGCAAATAAGTCAACACTTTTCTCAGGTTCACACTTAGTGATTGAAATAATGGTGCCTCTAGTCAACGGTGGGATGAGTGGGAGTCTCACCTTGGTAGACCTAGCTGGCTACCTCTTGCCGGGGGAACAGGAAGATCCAGAGTCTACCACCGGCCTTAATTAGCTGGCATATTTCAGCTTAATGAGATCTGTTGAGGATAAATCCATAAACATAACTCAAATTCTAGTCTCAATACTGGAGAGGCACATTTCAAGTGAATCTCTGTCAACCACATTCGTGTTAGGCTGCGTGTACCAGAGCAGTGCCCAGCACCAGGCTAATATCATCACTTGTAAGGACCTTGGGAAGCCCGTGCAAGACTCTCCCGACTTGTTTTCATTACATTCAGAATCCGCAACAGACTATAATGAGGAACGTGTGGCCATAGCGTTCAAATAATCCGAAGGATCTCAGATAACTAGTGTCTCGGAAGAAGAATTAAGTGAAAGTGCACAAATAACCCGCACCAACGAGACCGAAACATATGATAACGTTTCGGTCCGATTTGGATCATTAAATAGTCACACAGACAGGGTGAAGACCGAACCTGAATAACAGCAGCAGGATAACACAGACAGGGTGAAGACCGAACCTGAATAACAGCAGCAGGATAACACAGACAGGGTGAAGACCGACCCTGAATAACAGCAGCAGGATAAGAACACTTCTTGGTGGAGTAAGAGTTTCGTAAAAGATATAGCATTATTATGCTTTCCCTTTGCTTTACAATTGGCCACAGAGTTGCTACAGTGAGAGAAAAATAAGTCTTGTCTCACAAACAAAACGGGTGGTCCTGGAACCCGTGACTTTCGTGTTCTAAATGACCTTAGTGGTCTGTGATTTTTGAGGTCTGCCTTGATGACCTTAGTGGTCTGTGATTTTTGAGGTCTGCCTTGATGACCTTAGTGGTCTGTGATTTTTGAGGTCTGCCTTGATGACCTTAGTGGTCTGTGATTTTTGAGGTCTGCCTTGATGACCTTAGTGGTCTGTGATTTTTGTGGTCTGCTGTTACGGCCCCCTACCTAACAATGGGAGTTAGGCCGGCAGTCAAGGGGTTACATCATCAGACCCGATTGACTGCCAAACCGGCTAGACGGACAATGTCAACCAGACTCTCCCACATATAACATTGGAGAGTTCAAGACTCTCGCATACACTACTGGAGTTCGCCAGTCAGACCTGCGTGAGAGTTGCAGACTCTTGCAGTGTGGTGCTGGTGACAAGCCTACAGTGCTCCAGTGCAGAGAGAACTGGAAGCTTTATTCTCTCTAGACTGTGTTACTCGAGAGCAACTCTGTACTTGTGATGTTTGCAAGGCCAAGTACAGTTGATGAGGACACTGTAATGAGGAGAGCGGCAAGTCTGGTCACCAGAATCTACTAGCTTATTCATCATACTGACTGATGTACCTGCGACTATGTACCTGAGACTATGTACCTGAGATTGTGTTTACCCGGGGTCACCGAGTTATTGTGGCGTCTTGTGACTCTACCCGGAGATTGTGTGTCAGGTATTCAGTGGTTTATCCAGAGAGTTTGTGACGGTGGCACGACATAAGTTGAGTCGTGTATTTGGTGTATGTCAAGACGCGGTGCACAGGATTGTTCTAGAGAATGTGTTCATGATACAGGGGGCGTGCCATGTGGCACAGAGGTGTCGTGTGACACAGCGATGGAGTCTTATGGTACAGGAACGGGTGTCGTGGAACCCCGTAGGTCTGCCATAAGACAGAGATAAGGGTGTCTGAGGACATAGTGGAGAAGGAGTATTATGACAAGGGGTGGTAGTGTCCTGTGTGACACGATGACGGCAGCGCCTTGACACTGCGCTAAGTATATGATTTTGCTTGTGATATTTTATTGTACTATGATTTTGTGTATACAGAAAATGTTTTTACACAAATTATAAGATTGTTTTTATTCAGAGTATATGTTTTTATATTAATATAATATAATAAATATTGAAAATCTGATATTTTACTTAGTATCCCAAACAGTCGTTTATTACAAATGGTTATTTTTTTTTGTAATATCGCCTTGATGACCTTAGTGTTATTAATGACCTTAGTAGTCTATGATTTTTGTTGTCTACCTTGATGACCTTAGTATTCTTAGTGGTCTGATTTTTGTGGTCTGCCTTGATGACTAGTGTTATTAATGACCTTGATGACTTCACTGTTATTGATGACTCTGGTGGTCCCTGGTACTGGTGGAAACACTGGAGCGTGTTTTCTTTAAGACTCTGGCTGTCCCTGTTCACCTAGCAGTAAATAGGTACCTGAGTGTTAGCCGACTGGTGTGGGTCGCATCCTGGGGACAAAATTAGCCTATTTTGCCCAAAATGCTCTGAATTTTGGAGAATGTACAGATAACCTTCATGGCACACAAGTACGATAAAGCCCCTAAATTACCGGGTACGGTTGAAGTTCCTTCATCAGTATTCCCTGGAATGCAGGCGAGAAAGATACATGATAATATATACATAGAAAATCCTAGAGGGATTAGTACCAAATTTGCACACGAAAATCATTCCCTACGAAAGCAAAATACTCGGCAGGAGATGCAACATCCCCCCGATGAAGAGCAGGGGAGCCCGAGTATGCTAAGAGACAACACAATAAGTGTCAGGGGCCCAAGATTGTTCAACTGCCTTCCAGCATGCATAAGGGGGATTACCAATAGACCCATGGCTGTCTTCGAGAAGGCGCTGAACAGGCACCTTATGTCAGTACCTAACCAGCCGGGCTGTGGTTCGTACGTCGGTTTGCGTGCGGCCAGCAGTAACAGCCTGGTTGATTAGGCCCTGATCCAGCACGAAGTTTGGTCAGACCTTGCCGCAGGGGTGTTGACCCCCGAAACCCTCTCCAGGTATAACCAGGGGATTTTTATATAACATGTCATGGATGTCCTGGAGTTTACTTAAAGGGTGTTTCTGGGGTCAACGTCCCCGCGGCCAGGTGCATGACCAGGCCTCGCGGTGGATCAGGGCCTGATCAACCAGGCTGTTACTGCTGGCCACATGCAAACCAACGTAAGAACCACAGCCCGGCTGGCCGTGTACTGACTTTAGATATCTATCCAGCTCTTTCTTGAAGACAGCCAGGGGTCTAATTGTAATCTCCTTTATGTATGCTGGGAGGCAGTTCAACAGTCTTGGACCCCTGACACTTATTGTGTTGTCTCTTAGCGTACTCATGGCAATCCTGCTTTTCATTACGGGGGTGTTGCACTGCCTGCCGAGTCTTTCGCTTTCGTAGGGAGTGATTTTCGTGTGCAGATTTGGGACTACTTCCTCTAGGATTTTCCAAGTGTATATTGTCATGTATCTTACTTGCCAGCGTTCCATGGAGTACCGGTCAAGGGACTTCAACCGTTCCCAGTAACTGAGGTGCTTTATTGTACTTATACGTGCAGTGAAAGTTCTCTGAATGTTCTCCAGGTATGTAATTTTCGCCTACCAGCTAGGTCTGTATGCGTTGCACATATACTTGTAGAAATAAAGTTTACCATTATTATTATTATGAGCTGGGACCTCAGAGAGGAAAGATGGAACCTCGGAAAGGAGAGCTGGGAAGTTAGAGGGAGGGGAGCTGGGACCTCACAGGAGAGCTGGAACCTCACAGAGGAAAGCTAGGAAGTTAGAGAGGGGAGCTGGGACCTCAAAGGGGAGAACTGGGAGCTCAGAGAAGGGGAGCTTGGGCATCTAGTTAATATAAAACCTTACAATCGTTATATATAAATATGGTTCAGGCTCGTAGCCTGAACTCATCCGCGGGAGCAACATAACTAAAATACGTTAACAAAACTGATCTTTGGTCTACAGGCCTAATTTATAAATATAAATAGTCTAATATCACTGTTGAATGGAGTCATGGGATGTCTTTAGTTAAGATAACATATCAACATGATTATTATTTATTTACATATAATAGGATTTTTGTGTCCGTATTTTAATGGAGGTCCTCGAGAATATTGAATTGTTTTACAAGAGTTTAGTTCTGACTTTAGACTAAGGGAGACTGATACCAGTCCAGTCCATCATTCTATCATACAGGAGGAGCCACATGTCTATGGTGCATCCAATAAGATAAGAAGACTCTTGGATGTCACTACCGCCCGGCTCCGGCTGGGTTACAAGTATCTTTGACAGGTTAATCACCACACCTAATGTAAACTAAACGAAATGTAAACTTTGCTGGATGGACTATTGTCATACCCTGCGTCATTATGTGCTGGAATGAGATAAAATTAATTAAAATGAGAGACAACTCACTCAGAAATGTTCAAGAAATGGCAAAGTCTTTTATCCACTGTGGTATATTACAAGCCATTCTGGAAAAATATCCTGACTCACGAAATCGTAATGACACGATTGCAAACAAACCATACCACGGGTGGGGTTAGAACCCGCGGTCAGAGAGTCATAAAACTCCTGACCAGCTGGCTACAACAAGATTCGTCCAACTAGGTATATTCATACACCATAGGAACGTTAGCATAGGCACCACTAAGTCCACAAATGCAAGTTTTTACAGACGAATCTCCCGCCAGAGTAGCCGTGACTAGCTTCAGCTCAAGTCCCCTCAAAGTCGTCATCATGACTCGCGGGTTCTAACCCCGCCCGTGGTATAGTTTGTTTACAATCGTGTCATTACGATTTCATGAGTCATGATGACGGCTTTGAGGGGACTTGAGCTAGATATACCAGGTAGTACCTGGTACATAATCTTCAAAACTACCCACCTACTTTCAATACTGTCAACATACCTATCTCTACTTACGTACCTACCTATCTACTCACCTCCGTCACTACACAAGTAACCTGGTTCTCACAATCGTCCATTGATGAACTTTCCTGGCATTAGTACTTAGTGTTCCAAATCAACTGTTTATTGCCAATGTTTTTATTCTAGTTCACCTCTTTCAGACGACGGTGTTACTGTTAATTTTATCTCTAACTCTTCTAACTCGATATAAAGAAAACTAAGATGTTTGAGGAAGATTAAAAAATGTCCGCTGCAAAGATAGCAGCAACCGCAGCCGCATCAGCAGCACAATCGGCTGCGTAGGCAAAATAAGCGGCTGCAGTCGCTGTTGCAGCTGCTGATATAGCAGCTAAGGCTAAATTTGTATCGATAAAATGTGCTGAACAGGCGGAGAGAGCTGCCGCAGCCGCTGCTGCCGCTGCTGCGACTCTTGCAGCTGAGGCTGAGAATTATCCTGGACACGCAGGTGGTTTGTGTGAGAAACACGCCCTGGTGCCTCAGCAGCTGGCTTCCAACCCACAACTATATCCATACACATATCCAGGACGTAATGAACACCTGGCAAAATTAATGGAAAACAAAATTAATTAAATCTCCGTAAATGAGATCGATAATGCCCAGGAGGCTTCTCCGTCAGGTGTGTATATATCACAAGAGAGTTTAAAAGGGCTAAATCAAAGCTTTATTAATAAGATCAGAGAATAACTAGAAAGGATATATCCAGACGATGTAAATCCGATCAATGGTGACCTACAACCTGCGGCAACACAGCCGAAAGAGGCCCCACAACCTGCGGCAAAACGACCGAAAGAGTTGGCACAAGCTCAACTTGCGGCACTACACCCACAGAATCCCCCACACTTTCAGAACCACCTTCAACGCCCTACAGATATAAATCCAATAGTACACCATTCTAAATTATTTTCTGAATCCAGTGGCAATAAATTCATCAAAAAATATTGTGTGATAAAAGACATTAAGAGAAACAACATGAATTATGAAAATAATCGTATAATATCGCTCAGAGACAATGGATAAACTCTGCATTTTTAGTTTGATAAAATATTGGCAAATGATGTTCTTCAGTTGGTCCATCATTTTGGGAATTCTTTCGAAAAAGTGGTTAATGGGCAGGAAGTGTGTGTGATTGTGGCAGGGCACACATGGACAGGCAAAACTGCTCTTGTCTTGGGTTCAAAAAAAGAAAATGACCTGGGATTCATGGGGGAGGCGGTAAAAATATTCTTGCAAAAATGCAGAGCATAAAAAGTATTTGTAAAATCATACGAGGTTAATAATAACAAAATTTACGACCTACTTTAAGAGGAAAAAGTGCAGTTAATAACAGACGAAACAATGATATCTTTTTGGTAAGTGATGCAATATAAAAAAAAATAATTAACCATAATCATATAATGAATATAAATAAAAAGTTGTGGGAAAGCAGAACGACAAGAAAAGTAAGTAAGTTACAATTTTTCTCAGGCTCACACTTAGTAATTGAAATAATGGTGCCTCTAGCCAACGGTTAAATGGGCGGGACCTTCACCTTGGTAGACCTAGCTGGCTACCTCTTGCCGGGGGAACAGGAAGATCCAGAGTCTACCACCGGCCTTAATTAGCTGGCATATTTCAGCTTAATGAGATCTATTGAGAATAAATCCACCAACATAACTCAAATTCTAGTCTCAATACTGGAGAGGCACATTTCAAGTGAATCTCTGTCAACCACATTCGTGTTAGGCTGCGTGTACCAGAGCAGTGCCCAGCACCAGGCTAATATCATCACTTGTAAGGACCTTGGGAAGCCCGTGCAAGACTCTCCCGACTTGTTTTCATTACATTCAGAATCCGCAACAGATTATAATGAGGAACTTGTGGCCATGGCGTTCAAATAATCCGAAGTATCTGAGATAACTAGCATTTCGGGCGAAGAATTAAGTGAGAGTGCACAAATAACCCGCACCAACGAGACCGAAACATATGATAACGTTTCGGTCCGATTTGGATCATTAAATAGTCACACAGACAGGGTGAAGACCGAACCTGAATAACAGCAGCAGGATAAGAACACTTCTTGGTGGAGTAAGAGTTTCGTAAAAGAAATAGCATTATTTTGCTTTCCCATTGCTTTACAATTGGCCACAGAGTTGCTACAGTGAGAGAAAAATAAGTCTTGTCTCACAAACAAAATGGGTGGTGCTGGAACCCGTGACTTTCGTGTTCTAAATGACCTTAGTGGTCTGTGATTTTTGAGGTCTGCTTTGATGACCTTAGTGGTTTGTGATTTTTGAGGTCTGCCTTGATGACCTTAGTGGTCTGTGATTTTTGTGGTCTGCCTTGATGACCTTAGTGTTTTTAATGACCTTAGTGGTCTGTGATTTTTGTGGTCTGCCTTGATGACATTAGTGTTATTAATGACCTTAGTGGTCTGTGATTTTTGAGGTCTGCCTTGATGACCTTAGTGGTCTGTGATTTTTGAGGTCTGCCTTGATGACCTTAGTGTTTTTAATGACCTAAGTGGTCTGTGATTTTTGTGGTCTGCCTTGATGACCTTAGTGTTATTAATGACCTTAGTGGTCTGTGATTTTTGAGGTCTGCCTTGATGACCTTAGTGGTCTGTGATTTTTGAGGTCTGCTTTGATGATCTTAGTGTTATTAATGACCTTAGTGGTCTGCCTTGATGACCTTAATGTTATTAATGACCTTAGTGGTCTGTGATTTTTGTGGTCTGCCTTGATGACCTTAGTGTTATTAATGACCTTAGTCTGTGACTTTTTTAAAATCTATATGCCTTACCTGGAGAGGGTTTCGGGGATCAACGCCCCCGCGGCTCGGTCTGAGACCAGGCCTCATGGTGGATCAGGGTCAGATCAACCAGACTGTTACTGCTGCCTTGATGACTTCACTGTCATTAAGGACATTGGTGGTTTCTGGTACGTGTGGAAACGCTGGAGCGTGTTTCCTTAATTAAGACACTGGCTGTCCCTGTTCACCTAGCAGTAAATACGTGTTAGCCGACTGGTGTGGGTCGCATCCTGGGGACAAAACCTGTTTTGCCCAAAATGCTCTGCATTTTGGAGAATATACAGAGAACCTTCATGGCACACATAAGTACGATAAAGCCCCTTAATTACCGGGAACGGTTGAAGTCCCTTGAACTGTATTCCTTGGAATGCAGGCGAGAAAGATACATGATAATATTCACTTGGAAAATCCTAGAAGAATTAGTACAAAATTTGCTCACGAAAATCACTCCCTACGAAAGCAAAAGACTCGGCACCTAAAATTTAGGAATGTAGCAAATAATGATGTAGCAGAGATAACACCAGGAGGCAGCTCAGATGAAAACTCGCACACACACGAGCTTTTAAATCTCTGCACCAAATTCTCCTTAAACCAGCAAATAATAGAGCCAACAAGATTAGAGAATACGCTGGACCTCATCTTCACTATGATCTGATACGAAATATTACCATATCAAAAATAATATACTCAGATCACAACATAATAGAGGTTCAGACATGTATGCGGGGGGCCCCAGACCAACAAAATGTGATCAGTCACAAGGAAACTTTCACCAAATTCAACTTCAATAACAAAAACATAAGGTGGGACCAAGTCAACCAGGTCCTAAATGATATAAACTGGGAAGATATCCTAAGCAACACGGATCCAAACCTATGTCTAGAACAAATTAACACTGTGGTACTCTAGGTATGCTCAAGGCATGGTCCTTTAAGGAAAAGGAGATGTAAACTAGAAAGAGAAATGCGTTCCCTATACAGGCGAAGGCAAAGAATAACAGAGCGGCTAAAAGAGGCCAATACGAAGGAAGGCACTGGTCAGAGAAGTAGCAAACATCGGATTTAATCTAAAGGAATCTTACAAAATATTTCTTTTCTTATGCCAAATCTAAGTCGAGAACAACATCCAGAATTGGGCCACTACTTAGACGAGATGGGTCCTACACAGATGACAACGAGGAAATGAGTGAGCTACTTAAGTCCCAGTATGACTCGGTTTTTAGCGAGTTGCTAGCCAGACTAAGAGTCGAAGACCTAAATGATTTTTTTATGAGTGAGACAGAATTTGGTAGACTCAAATCTATCTGATATTATCCTGACGCCAAATGACTTCGAAAAGGCGATAAATGACCTGCCCATGCACTCTGCCCCAGGTCCAGACTCATGGAATTCTGTGTTCATCAAGAACTGCATGTACTTTTAACATCCTATGGAGAAGGAGCATGGACACTGGGGTCGTCCCACAGCTGCTAAAAATAACAGACATAGCCCCACTCCACAAAGCGGGCAGTTAATCAATAGCAAAGAACTACAGATTGATAGCGCTAACGTCTCATATCATAAAAATCTTTGAAAGGGTTCTAGAAGCAAGATCGCCACTCATCTAGATACCCATCAGTTACACAACCCAGGGCAGCATGGGTTTAGAGCAGGTCGCTCCTGTCTGTCCCAACTACTGGACCACTATGACAAGGTCCTGGATGCTCTAAAGACAAACAAAATGCAGATGTTGTATTCACAGACTTTGCAAAAGCCTTTCACAAGTGTGACTGTGAGGGAAAAGCCGGTATTAAGTGGGGTTATGGTTGTTCAGACACCCAAAAACCATTAGCGTGTTACTGCCCGCACTACCATCTAGCGGGCTGAGGCTAAACTCCAGTTCCTGGGGTCTGATTTTCTTTAATTTCTACTCCTCGTAGTATTAACCTTACCTGGTGTGGGTTGAAGTTTGGAGAATCACTTCACCTCCACAAATATTAATAAGCATTGTTGAACATAATTTCCATTCATATTAGGTATCTTTTATTGTATTGTATATACCTGTATGTACCGGTTTCAATAAGATGTAAAAGTTTTTTTTTTTGAAATGACGGTATCAACATATTTAAAGTACACATGGTTAGATGTTTATGTTTAGAGTTCGGAGGTATGATATATTATGTTGAGAAACACTGTGTTGGGCTCTCAACACAACTAAGTTAAGTTGGGTTTCCCTCGTGATTTGTACTGTGTGGAGCTGCAGGAGGGTCCAGCTACTAGAGCACGTGTTGTACGGTGCTCCGGGAGGAGGGGGGGGGTTCTTGGTTTGTAATTGTATTTAGTGACATAATACTATGCTTGTTATAGTACTTATCATTGTTTTGAATGTTGTGTTTCCGCAATTGCGGGTTATGATGTAACGGGTTTACATCGAATATGAAATGTCAAATTTCTATCCTGCTGACGTGTTGGATTAAGACAGTGTATAATTATTATATTATCACATACATATTTTGTTCCTGTTGTAACTCTTATTGTCTATACTTGTCTGTACTGTTTTTAATAAAATATATAAAAAAAAAAAAAAAAAATTCTCCACTCTTCTGATCAGCTCTGCTGCTCGCCTGGTCAACCAGGGAAGACGCTAATAAATTGGAGCAAGATCCCTGTCTACTGGACGTAGTGGGACATTACGACTACTCCTCTCCGAAATCTTATTTGGGGTGCTGTAACCAAGTGGTGACAGGATTTTCCAGAACATCGGACGAACATCACCACCTAGGATAACCTACACCATTTGTTCTAACATCAGAAGACCATCCTGGGCATTATATACTCCTGCCCTAACATCATACTAGAACCACAACGGCCGATTTTTATTTTTATTTAATTTTAATTAAAAGCCTTAGAAAATTATCCTCTTATTATTCCTCAAGTTATTCATTTATTTATTTTTCCATTCTTTTTGTTCAGGGGAAAGGCGTTCCCCTGACAATGGCCATGGAGTAATAGCGCACAAAATGCGTGATAAAGGAATAACAGAAAAAGTTGGTAGATGGATATATAATTTCCTAACAAATAGAACACAGAGTAGTAGAAAACAGAGTAAAGTCTGAGGCGGCTACGGTGAAAAGCTCTGTTCCACAAGGCACAGTACTCGCTCCCATCTTGTTCCTTATCCTCATATCTGACATAGACAGGGATGTAAGCCACAGCACAATGTATTCCTTTGCTGATGACACCCGAATTTACATGACACTGCAAGACTCCAGGCGGACATCAACCAAATCTTTAAATGGGCCGCAGAAAACAATATGAAGTTCAATGATGAGAAATTTCAACTACTCCGATATGAAAAACGTGAGGAAATTAAAATTATATCGGAGTATAAAAAAAAAATTTAACCACACAATAGAGCGAAAAACTAATGTAAAAGACCTGGGAGTGATAATGTCAGAGGATCTCACTTTCAAAAACCACAACATTGTATCAATCGCATCTGCTAGAAAAATGACATGATGGATAATGAGAACCTTCAAAACTAGGGATGCCAAGCCCATGACACTATTCAAATCGCTTGTTCTATCTAGACTGGAATATTGCTGCACACTAACAGCACCTTTCAAGGCAATTGAAATTGTTGACTAAGAAAATGTACAGAGAACTTTCACAGCACACAACTGCGATAAACCACCTCAATTACTGGGAACGCTTGAAGTTCCTCAACCTGTACTCCCTAGAATGCAGGCGGGATAGATACATGATTACACTTGGAAAATCCTAGAGGGATTAGTACCAAACTTTCACACGAAAATCACTCTCTATGAAAGCAAAAGACTCGGCAGAAGATGCAACATCCCCCCAATGAAAAGCAGGGGTGCCACTAGCACGATAAGAGACAACACAATAAGTGTCAGGGGCCCAAGATTGCTCAACTGCCTCCCAGCATACATAAGGGGGATTACCAATAGACCCCTGGTTGTCTTCAAGAAGGCGCTGGACAGGTACCTAAAGTCAGTACCTGATCAGCCAGGCTGGGGTTCGTACGTCAGTTTGCGTTCTGCCAGGAGTAACAGCCTGGTTGATCATATCCTGATCCACCGCGAAGCCTGGTCACAGACCGTGTCCTATTTAGCATATATTTGATGTTATATCTTCTTCAACACTACCAAACCTTTAATCCTATCTATCTATAATCCTACCTTTAATCCTATCTATTTATAATCCTACTTTAATCCTATCCATAATCCTACCTTTAATCCTATTTATAATCCTACCTTTAATCCTATCTATAATCCTACCTTTAATCCTATCTATAATCCTACCTTTAATCCTATCTATACTACCTATCTATAATCCTATCTGTCCTACCTATCTATAATCCTACGTTTAATCCTATGTATCCTACCTACCTATCTACTCACCTTCCCCGCCCTCCGTCACTACACAAGTAACCTGGTTCTCACAATCGACCATTGATGAACGTTCGTGGCATTAGTACTTAGTGTTCCAAACTAACTGTTTATTGCCAATGTTTTTATTCTAGTTTACCTCTTTCAGACGACGGTGTTACTGTTAATTTTATCTCTAACTCTTCTAACTCGATATAAAGAAAAGTAAGATGTTTGAGTAAGGTTAAAAAGTGTCCGCTGCAAAGATAGCAGCAACCGCAGCCGCATCAGCTGCAGAATCGGCTGCGTAGGCAAAATAATTAGCTTCAACCGCTGCTAAAGCTGTTAATGCAGCAGCTAATGCTATGTCACTGCTGATGAAGTGTGTTAAATAGGCACAGAGAGCTGCCGCAGCTGCTGCAACTGCTGCAACTCTCGCAGCTGAGGCTGAGAATAATCCTAGAAACGCAGGTGGTTTGTGTGAGACAAACGCCCTGGTGCATCAGCAGGTGGCTTCCAACCCACAACTATATCCATACACATATCCTCTGCGTCCAGAGGAAAGCCAGAGAAACATGGCATCTTCCTAGGAAGAGCCACAAGCGGTCGTAAGCCTTGTGCAGAAAAGGACTTTGGTTAAGTATTGCACTGAAGGAGAGTGGTATGGTAATTAGAGTAGTACATCTATGTCGCTAGTATAGCCTCGTTTTAAAGATGATATATAAGGATTTAATGAACACCTCGCAAAATTATTTGAAAACAAAATGAATTAATTCTCCGAAAATGAGATCGATAATGACCCACAATCTAAATTGTCGCTACTACACCCGTAGTAAACCCCACACCAGTATCCTGCTGACCCACTCCCACAGTATCTACCACAATAGCATCCTGCTGCACCACTCCCACAGTATTTTACACGATAGGATTCTGCTACACCATCTTCCTAGGAAGAGCAGCAAGCGGTCGCAAACTGTGTGCATAAAATAAATCAGAATATATATGAAAGCCCAGGCGGAGAGAGGTATGCTGAGGTCGGAGTCTAAAACGAACCTCCATGGTCACAAAAACGGGTTTTCAAAAGACTCGATCAAAACCATATTAATAAACTGTAAAACATATGGTTAGAATAACATTAATAATATGTAAATCAGTACGGAAATGACCTTCCACTTGCGGCACATCCTGCGGCAACACAGCCGAAAGAGGCCGCACATCCTGCGGGAACACGGCCGAAAGAGGCCGCATATCCTACGGGAGCACGGCCGAAAGAGGCCGCACAACCTGCGGCAACACGGCCGAAAGAGGCTGCAAAAGATGCGGCAAAACGGCCGAAAGAGGCCCCACAACCTGCGGCAAAACCGAAAGAGGCCCCACAACCTGCGGCAAAACCGAAAGAGGCCCCACTACCTGCGGCAAAACCGAAAAAGGCCCCACAACCTGCGGTAAAACCGAAAGAGGCCCCACAACCTGCGGTAAAACCGAAAGAGGCCCCACAACCTTCGGCAAAACCGAAAGAGGCCCCACAACCTGCGGCAAAACCGAAAGAGGCCCCACAACCTGCGGCAAAACGGCCGAAAGAGGCCCCACAACCTCAACTTGCGCCACGACACCCACAGAATCCCCCACACTTTCAACATTATCCTTAACGCCCTATAGAGGTACATCCAATAGCCCATCATTGTAAATCATATTCTGAATCCAGTGGCAACAAATTCCTAGAAAAATATTGTGTGATAAAAGACATTAAGAGAAACAACATGAATTATGAAAATAATCGTATAATATCGCTCAGAGACAATGGATAAACTCTGCACTTTTAGTTTGATAAAATATTGGCAAATGATGTCCTTCAGTTGGTCCATCATTTTGGGAATTCTTTCGAAAAAGTGGTTAATGGTCAGGAAGTGTGTGTGATTGTGGCAGGGCACACAGGGACAGGCAAAACTGCTCTTGTCTTGGGTTCAAAAAAAGAAAATGACCTGGGATTCATGGGGGAGGCGGTAAAAATATTCTTGCAAAAATGCAGAGCCAAAAAAGTATTTGTAAAATCATACGAGGTTAATAATAACAAAATTTACGACCTACTTTAAGAGGAAAAAGTGCAGTTAATAACCAGACGAGTGAACTAAATGTTTGAGCTAAGTGGTGCAAAAAAAATAAAAATAAATAGCGACAATGAAATAAGGTCTCTAAATAAAATGTTGTGGGAAAAAAGAACGACAAGAAAAGTAAATAAGTCACAACTTTTCTCAGGCTCACACTTAGTGATTGAAATAATGGTGCCTCTAGCCACCGGTGGGATGGGCGGGACCCTCACCTTGGTAGACCTATCTGGCTACCTCTTGCCGGGGGAAGAGGAAGATCCGAAGTCCACCGGCCTTAATTGGCTTTAATATATAAGCTTAATGGAAGCTCTGGCGTCTTAACCCATCGACAGAAAGTAAATTCTAGTCGCGCTTCTTGAAGGTCACATTTCAAGTAAAACTCCGTCAACCATATACGTGTTAAGCTGCTTGGACCAGAACAGTGCCCAGCACCAGGCTAATATCATCACTTGTAAGGACCTGGGAGAGCCCGTGCAAGACTCTCCGGAAATTTTTTCACTCCATTCACAACCCTCAACAGACTATAAGAGAACTAGGGTAATTTATCTGAAATAATCCGATGGATCTGAGATAACAAGTGTCTCGGAAGAAGAATTAAGTGAGAGTACATAAATAACCCGCACCAACGAGACCGAAACATATGATAACGTTTCGATCCGATTTGGATCATTAAATAGTCACACAGACAAGGTGAAGACCGAACCTGAATAACAGCAGCAGGATAACACAAACAGGGTGAAGACCGAACCTGAATAACAGCAGCAGGATAACACAGACAGGGTGAAGACCGAACCTGAATAACAGCAGCAGGATAACACAGACAGGGTGAAGACCGAAACTGAATAACAGCAGCAGGATAACACAGACAGGGTGAAGACCGAACCTGAATAACAGCAGCAGGATAACACAGACAGGGTGAAGACCGAACCTGAATAACAGCAGCAGGATAACACAGACAGGGTGAAGACCGAAACTGAATAACAGCAGCAGGATAACACAGACAGGGTGAAGACCGAACCTGAATAACAGCAGCAGGATAACACAGACAGGGTGAAGACCGAACCTGAATAACAGCAGCAGGATAACACAGACAGGGTGAAGACCGAACCTGAATAACAGCAGCAGGATAACACAGACAGGGTGAAGACCGAACCTGAATAACAGCAGCAGGATAACACAGACAGGGTGAAGACCGAACCTAAATAACATCAGCAGGATAACACAGACAGGGTGAAGACGAACCTGAATAACAGCAGCAGGATAACACAGACAGGGTGAAGACCGAACCTGAATAACAGCAGCAGGATAACACAGACAGGGTGAAGACCGAACCTGAATAACAGCAGCAGGATAACACAGACAGGGTGAAGACCGAACCTGAATAACAGCAGCAGGATAACACAGACAGGGTGAAGACCGAACCTGAATAACAGCAGCAGGATAACACAGACAGGGTGAAGACCGAACCTAAATAACAGCAGCAGGATAACACAGACAGGGTGAAGACCGAACCTGAATAACAGCAGCAGGATAACACAGACAGGGTGAAGACCGACCCTGAATAACAGCAGCAGGATAAGAACACTTCTTGGTGGAGTAAGAGTTTCGTAAAAGATATAGCATTATTATGCTTTCCCTTTGCTTTACAATTGGCCACAGAGTTGCTACAGTGAGAGAAAAATAAGTCTTGTCTCACAAACAAAACGGGTGGTCCTGGAACCCGTGACTTTCGTGTTCTAAATGACCTTAGTGGTCTGTGATTTTTGTGGTCTGCCTTGATGACCTTAGTGGTCTGTGATTTTTGTGGTCTGCCTTGATGACCTTAGTGATATTAATGAACTTAGTGATCTGTGATTTTTGGTCTGCCTTGATGTCCTTTACCTGGAGAGAGTTCCGGGGGTCAACGCCCCCGCGGCCTGGTCTGTGACCAGGCCTCATGGTGAATCAGACCCTGATCAACCAGGCTGTTACTGCTGGCCGCACACAGTCCGACGTACGAACCACAGCCCGGCTGGTAAGGTACTGACTTTAGGTGCCTGTCAAGTGCCTGCTTGAAGACAGCCAGGGGTCTATTGGTAATCTCTCTTATGTAAGATGGGAGGCAGTTGAACAGTCTTGGGCCCCTGACACTTATTGTGTTGTCTCTCAACGTGCTAATGGCACCCCTGCTTTTCATTGGGGGATGTTGCATCGTCTGCCGAGTCTTTCGCTTTCGTAGGGAGTGACTCTCGTGTGCAAGTTTGGTACTAATCCCTCTAGGATTTTCCAAGTGTATATAATAATGTATCTCTCCCGCCTGCGTTCCAGGGAGTACAGGTTTAGGAACTTCAAGCGTTCCCAGTAATTGAGGTGGTTTATCGCAGTTATGCGTGCCGTGAAGGTTCTCTGTACATTTTCTAGGTCAGCAATTTCCCCTGCCTTGAAAGGTGCAGTAATATTCCAGCCTAGATAGAACAAGCGATCTGAAAAGTGTCATCATGGGCTTGGCATCCCTGGTTTTGAAGGTTCTCATTATTCATCCTGTCATTTTTCAAGCAGATGCGATTGCTACAGTGTTATGGTCCTTAAAGGTGAGATCCTCTGACTTGATCACTCCCAGGTCTTTGACATTAGTTTCTCGCTCTATTGTGTGGTTGGAATTTGTTTTATACTCCGATGAAATTTTAATTTCCTCACGTTTTCCATATCGGAGTAATTGAAATTTCTCTTCATTGAACTTCATATTGTTTTCTGCAGCCCATTTGAAGATTTGATTGATATCTGCTTGGAGTCTTGCAGTGTCTTCAATGGTGGACACTGTCATGCAGATTCGGGTGTCATCTGCAAAGGAAGACACTTCACTGTGGTTTATATCCATGTCTATGTCCGATATGAGGATGAGGAACAAAATGGGAGCGAGTACTGTGCCTTGTGGAACAGAGATTTTCACCGTAGCCGCCTCAGACTTTACTCTGTTGACTACTACTCTTTGTGTTCTATTTGTTAGGAAATTATTGATCCATCTGTCATCTTTTCCTGTTATTCCTTTATCACGCATTTTGTGTGCTATTACACCATGGTCACACTTGTCAAAGGCTTTTGCAAAGTCTGTGTATATAACATCTGGATTCTGTTTGTCTTCTAGAGCATCCAGGACCTTGTCGAAGTGGTCCAGTAGTTGGGACAGACAGGAGCGACCTGCTCTAAACCCATGCTGCCCTGGGTTGTGTAATTGATGGGCATCTAGATGAGTGGCGATCTTGCTTCTTAGAACCCTTTCAAATATTTTTATGATATGGGATGTTAGCGCTATTGGTCTGTAGTTTTTTGCCAATGCTTTACTGCCCCCTTTGTGGAGTGGGGCTATATAAATATTAAGTTAACCTTGTCTGAAAATCAATTCAAGACTCTTCTAAAAAATCACCTACTCACCCTATACTAAATACTCATACTGTAACAAACTTTCAAACCCAATGTTATTTTACTTAAGATAATCTCAGTTTTATATTGTCATCCTCCTTAACACTTGTTGTAATTTCATATCATCATATTGTCATTTTAATTAGTACGTATAGTATCATCATTTTGTTAATTTGAAATTAAATATATAACTAGAAGAAACTCAATAAATTTCTCTAGTATTGGTCGATCACCATGCCCAGCCCTTTTAGGGCAGGGTAGGTGCCAAGGCTGGAGCTTGCTACCATCTGCGGCTCGCAAGCCTGCCCTTCCCGTCAGCCTCCTTGGGACGAGGAAGGTGGCAGACCAGAGGGGCCTAGCAACTATCTACCTACGTGCTTGTGGGCGAATATGGCTAGGCCTGGGACCAGTTGGTCCCACCGCTGAGGGGTACCCCCTCCCATGGGAGACTTAGGTCTCTGCTACTCCCACGCCAGGGAGCCGGAGCCGGGTCGCCATCTGGTAAAGACCCGGGCCGGGAGATTTCCCGGTGAATCAACACCTCCTCTCTAGTATTGGATCACCATGCCCAGCCCTTCTAGGGCAGGGTAGGTGCCAAGGCTGGAGCTTGCTACCACCTGCAGCTCGTAAGCCTGTCCTTCCCGTTAGGGAAGGTGGCAGACCAGAGAGGCCTAGCATCTATCTACCTCCATGCCTTGTGCTGGTGGGGAATGTGGCTAGGCCTGGGGCCAGTTGGTCCCGCCGATGAGGGGTATCCCCTCCCATGGGAGACATAGGTCTCTGACACTCCCACGTCAGGGAGCCGGAGCCGGGTCGCCATCTGGTAAAGACCAGGGCCGGGAGAATTCCCGGTGAATCAACACCTCCTCCTCTCTAGTATTGTTATTTTACTAGTATAGCATCAACATATTGTAACTTGAAATATAATATACAACTAGAATAAACTCAACCAATTTCTCTAGTATTGTCTTTTTAATAGTATAGTATAATCATATTGTAATTTGAAATAATATATAACTAGAATAAACTCAATCAATTTCTCTAGTATTAAGTACTTAGTGAATAAGTCTTTAGAATAAGCTGCTCCTAATGCCATGGCATGCCAGTAGCTCTCCTTGCATTACAGTTTTATAATTGTAACTACCAATAACTATGTATACTTGTAACTTGCAACGAAATAAAAATATTATTATTATTATTATTTAGTAACTGCGGGACGACCCCAGTGTTCATGCTCCCTCTCCATAGGATGTTAAAAGCACGTGATAGAGGCTTCTTGCAGTTCTTGATAAACACGGAGTTTCATGAGTCTGGGCCTGGGGCGGAGTGCATGGGCAGGTCATTTATCGCCTCTTCGAAGTCATTTGGCGTCAATATGCTCTTGCGCTACCGTCCACAGGATGGATATGGGGTGCACAATAAACTAGCCACTTCAGTGGCAAAATCTAATCTAAATCTTAGCGTCAGGATAATGTCAGATAGGTTTGCGTCTATCAAGTTCTGTGGCACTCTCATAAAAAATTCATTTAGGTCTTCGACTTTCAGTCTGGTTAGCGGCTCGCTAAAAACTGAGTCATACTGGGACTTTAGTAGCTCACTCATTTCCTTGCTGTCATCTGTGTAGGACCCATCCCGTTTAAGTAGGGGCCCAATACTGGATGTTGTTTTCGACTTTGATTTGGCATAGGAAAAGAAATACTTTGGGTTTCTTTCAATTTCATTTATGGCTTTTGGTGAAAATCATCAAAAACTTTAGTGGTTTTTGATGATCTTGGCGTCTTAATGACTTTTAGTTGTCTTGATGTTCATTATATATATGTCGTGCCGAATAGGTAAAATATGCTATTTTGGCTTAAATAGCAACGCTCTTCTTGCCGAATAATGCAAGTGAAAATTTGTGTATGCAATAATTTCGCGAAAATCTTTCTGAACTTAACGAAAAAAATATATTTCATTGTATTTGTTTATTATTAAATAATTGTAAACTCATCTAAAATATATTTAGTTGGATTAGGCTAAATTAAATTGAGCTTGTTATGATAAGGTTAGGTAAGTTTTCTAAGATTCTTTTGTACAAAATTAATAATTTTTACATAAACATAAATGAATTTTAAATGAGTTCTTGCTAATTGACCAGTTTATTTTATATATATATATATATATATATATATATATATATATATATATATATATATATATATATACAGTGGACCCTCGGTTAACGAATACCCCGGAAATCGTGCAATTATGTAAGTATAATTTTGTAAGTTCTTGTGGAAGTGTATTTTTGGGGGTCTGAAATAGACTAACCTACGTGAAATTTTTCCTTAAGGGAGTAAATTCGTTCGGTAATGGCACTTGAGCAGACTTTAGGAGAGAAGTTTTTACGAAACTCGGGGGTCCACTGTATATATATATATATATATATATATATATATATATATGATTCATTCATTCACAAAGCAGAGTGTTTTCTACTTGGTGAATGAGGACGTCTAGAAAAAGTAACTTGAAACATAAGATATAATATAAATTTAGTGAACAAACTAATAGAGAAAGGGGGGGGGGAATAGTCATGAAATAAGTCACTTTTGACTTTTTTGGTAACATACCAGAACCCATATACCCAAATACTATCACTGTCTCTTATGTAGACGATATTACATAACTCACCGCACAAGATCAACAAAATGTGATCAGTCGCGAGGGAGCCTTCTCCAAATTCAACTTCAATAACAAAAACTTAAGATGGGACCAAGTAAACCAAGTCCTAAATGATATACAATGGGAAGATAGCCTAAGCATCACGGATCCTAACCTATGTCTAGAACAAATTAACTCTGTGGCACTTGAGGTTTGCTCAAGGCAAATTCCCTTAAAAAAAAGGAGGAAAAGATGCAAACTAGAAAGAGAGAGGCGCTCCCTATACAGGCGAAGGCAAAGAATAACGGAGCGGCTACAAGAGGCCAATATATCTGAAATACGAAGGGAGACACTAGTCAGAGAAATAGCAAACATCGAATTAAAACTAAAGGAATCTTACAGGAATCAAGAAACGCGGGAAGAACTAAAAGCCATAAACGAAATTGAAAGAAACATAAAAGTATTTCTTTTCTTATGCAAAGTCAAAGTCGAGAACAGCAACCAGTATTGGGCCCCTACTTAAACGGGATGGGTCTTACACAGATGACAGCAAGGAAATGAGTGAGTTACTTAAGTCCCAGTATGACTCACTTTTTAGCCAGCCGCTAACCAGACTAAAAATCGAAGACCTAAATGATTTTTTTATGAGAGTGCCACAGAACTTGACTGCCGCATGCCTATCTGCCATCACCCTGACGCCAAATGACTTCGAAAAAGCAATAAATGACATGCCCATGCACTCCGCTCCAGGCCCAGACTCATGGAACTCCGTGTTCATCAAGAACTGCAAGAAGCCCCTATCACGTGCTTTTAACATCCTATGGAGAGGGAGCATGGACACTGGGGTCGACCCGCAGTTACTAAAAACAACAGACATAGCCCCACTCCACAAAGGGGGCAGTAAAGCAATAGCAAAGAACTACAGTCCAATAGCGCTAACGTCCCATATCATAAAAATCTTTGAAAGGGTTCTAAGAAGCAAGATCGCCACTCATCTAGATACCCATCAATTACACAACCCAGGGCAGCACGGGTTTAGAGCAGGTCGCTCCTGTCTGTCCCAACTACTGGATCACTACGACCAGGTTCTAGATGCTCTAGAATACAAACAATGCAGATGTTTTATACACAGACTTTGCAAAAGCCTTTGACAAGTGTGACCATGGTGTAATAGCACACAAAATGCGGGATAAAGGAATAACAGGAAAAGATGGTAGATGGATCTATAATTTCCTAACAAGTAGAACACAAAGAGTAGTAGTCAACAGAGTAAAGTCTGAGGCACCTAATGTGAAAAGATCTGTTCCACAAGGCACAGTACTCTCTCCCATCCTGTTCCTCATCCTCATATCGGACATAGACAGGGATATAAGCCACAGTTCCGTGTCTTCCTTTGCAGATGACACCCGAATCTGTATGACAGTGTCCACCGTTGAAGACACTGCAAGACTCCAAGCAGACATAAACCAAATCTTTAAATGGGCTGCAGAAAACAATATGAAGTTCAATTATGAGAAATTTCAATTACTCAGATACGGAAAACGTGAGGAAATTAAAATCTCATCGGAGTACAAAACTAATTCTAACCACACAATAGAGCGAAAAACTAATGTCAAAGACCTGGGAGTGATCATGTCAGAGGATCTCACCTTCAAGGACCATAACGCCGTAGCAATCGCATCTGCTAGAAAAATGACAGGATGGATAATGAGAACCTTCAAAACCAGGGATGCCAAGCCCATGTTGACACTTTTCAGATAGCTTGTTCTAGCTAGGCTGGAATATTGCTGCACACTAACTGCACCTTTCAAACCAGGTGAAATTGCTGACCTAGAAAATGTACAGAGAACCTTCACGGCATGCATAACTGCACTAAACCACCTCAATTACTGGGAACGCTTGAAGTTCCTAAACCTGTACTCCCTGGAACGCAGGCGGGAGAGATACATTATTATATACACTTGGAAAATCCTAGAGGGATTAGTACCAAACTTGCACACGAGTGTCACTCCCTACGAAAGAAAAAGACTCGGCAGGCGATGTAACATCCCCCCAATGAAAAGCAGGGGTGCCACTAGCACGTTGAGAGACAACACAATAAGTGTCAGGGGCCCAAGACTGTTCAACTGCCTCCCAGCATACATAAGGGGGATTACAAATAGACCCCTGGCTGTCTTCAAGCAGGCACTGGACAGGCACCTAAAGTCGGTACCTGACCAGCCAGGCTGTTTTTCGTACGTTGGACTGCGTGCGGCTAGCAGTAACAGCCTGGTTGATCAGGCTCTGATCCAACATTAGGCCTGGTCACAGACCGGGCCGCAGGGGCGTTGACCCCTGGAACTCTCTCCATGTAAACTCCAGGTAAACTCCAGAGTTGTCAGGAAGTGGAATAGTCTAGCAAGTGATGTAGTGGAGGCAGGAACCATACATAGCTTTAAGACGAGGTATGATAAAGCTCATGGAGCAGGGAGAGGACCTAGTAGCGATCAGTGAAGAGGGGGGCCAGGAGCTGAGTCTCAACCCCTGCAACCACAATTAGGTGAGTACACAGAACACAACACGAGGTAGACAGGATTTGCTCATGGGAATTGTTATGGCGAATAAAGACTAATGCCAACCAGTCAAAAATCACCTTTTTTTCATAAAAGACGTTGCATCCCTGCTCCTGTCGAACTCAGAACCGGTATTTCACGAACACCCATACCACGAACATCTTCCACACTCGTACTTGTAGTTAATCTTGACTCCAAGTTGCGTATGAAAACATACATCACTTCTAAAACAGCTGTGGAGGGAACTGCACTCTCTCGGCTCTATAAGCTGAGGTGCACGTCCTGCCACAAAACTCCACTTAGACACTGCTCTCATCAGGCCTCTAATCACTTACACTCCCCTTGCCTCAACACTAACTGATAAGACCAACGCACTGAAGCTACAACGTATCCAGAACCTTGCATTACGCTGGGTGCTGGTAGTGAGGTGGATGACTATGCCACAAGCAAGTCACTCCACCTCAGGACTGGCATACCAGCTTTGTATGTGTTCTGGAAAACACTTTAGAGACAGACATGTGACACACCACGAATATTGGACTTCTTTCCTTGATGACTATAGTCAATAATTTTTAAAGGGGTGGACCGGTAAGTTAGCGGAAGGCCTCGGTCAGGTGACCAAAGCTCCAACGGCGGGTCATCATCTGACTAAGACCCGCGTCAGGACAGTTGTCCGGTGTCCTGACGAACCTTACCTAACCTTGATGACTATCAGACGCCCTTACAGTCTTGTAAACCTCTTCAGAGCTCTTTACAACCCTGTTCCTCGTCTACTTTATATTTAATCTTCCATCAGATCTTCCTCTTGTAAATGCACTTTTCCTTGCTTTTTATGTCTATATGATCTTAAAGCAATTACCATCATATGCTTTTACAGGCTTATATTTTTCCATCTCATCTTTTTAAATGGCATGGCCGTAGAGGGGCGTTTACGGTGCAGTTCAGTTAAGCCACTTGCCTAGTGTCGGGCCACCACACAGTCGAATCTTTTGCCGAAATTGCGCCATCAGTCTTGCCGTAGTTGAGAGACGATGATGAGCACCAGCACATGCCCTGTATAAATTCTTTACAATGCCTTGCTGTTGGGTTTAGCCCCGACTCTTTTCCTCTCCCCCCATCTATTCTTCAACTAACCTCACTTGCCCCTCACCCCTAGTGGGTCCTCACCTGTCAGTCCTGTTCTGACTTTTTTTGGGAGTTATCCTAGGAAATTTACACTACCTATGATAATTATACTTGTGTACCTGTGCCTAAATAAACTTACCTAATGAAGACTATAGCATCAGTATATAAGAGTGGATACAACGTTTCTCCACTTGTTCTTTGAAATAAATTCAAGTTATGCCATTATTATTATCCTATTCGTAGACTGTTCCCAGATTTTTACCCCTTTGATTTCCATAGCAGTTTTACAAAGATTCATATGTGCTTGTAGGAATGCACATGGGTTGTGTTGCAGCTCCTGGAACCTTAATTCTGCAGTAACATTTTAATATTAGCTTTTATTATTATATACTGCCCGAAAGGCTTTGCTATGGGCTCTTCCATCCCAGACACAAGAATTATAAAGCAATCTGTGTAATATAGTAGTAAAGTAAAGTAAAGTAAATGTAAAGTAAATGTATTTTGTCTAGAAAATAAATCTGAATTTGTATAAGAAATCCTACTTAATAGTCTGTCGAATTCTTAAGTATTAGGATTAGTTTGCTTGAAAATCATTTTATATTAGTGGCTCTGTTTTGTGCCTAACAATGTTTTATAAATGTAAAACATTATTTTCTACCCGAAATTAGAACCTTTTGGTTTAATTATAACCCTAATTTTAAAAGGGGTGTACCGGTAAGCCATCGGAAGGCCCTGGACAGATGTCCATAAGCGCCAAAGCGGGTCATCATCTCACTTAGACCCAAGTTAAGAAACACTTGCCCTGTTTCCTGAGGAACCTTACTTAACCTAACCATCCGAAATGCTCTGCATAACTAAGTTTATTAAGGTACAGGTACACATAAATACAGTTACACAAATTCTCATATATAGTAAAATATGTCTAAACTACCTAGGATAACCCCCCCAAAAAAAAAAGTCAGTGATTTCCATTGGGGTCATTGTAATATCCTATTATTTAAACCTTATAAGTTAAAACAGCTAAGTAACTCAACTGTGTCAAAATCAGTTACACTAAAAGGAGATTAGTAAGTTTATTTACGTACAGGTATACATAAATACAGTTAAACCAATTATCATACATAAACTAGGAATAAGGTAAACTATGGGATTTTTGCATGCACAACTAAATGTCACCCATCTGTGTACAGACACTGTATAATGCTGAAATAAAATATTATTATTATTAAAAAAATGTATTAATATTTGTATAGTTGGCACTCGTGATGGCAGATGAGAGGTTGTTTACTGTTGTTGTGAAGGACGAGACTGGCACTACACTAATGTGAGTCATTTATACACTCTCTACACCTTATTCACCAGTGTAATCAATCCAGTACACTGACTGTACAGCTTTATTTGTGAGTACAATTCATAGAGGAAAGGTAAGGAGAAGTTTGTGTGTTATAAATACAAGTACATGAGGACGTGTGTGGCTGCTCTTCGTAAGCTCTCTGGGTAAGCTTGGTTTTTTTTTTGGTCATTATTCCTCATGAAAATGAGTAAATGACCAAACTATACTAAGTACGTGAAAGATGGACCACTTAGGATGTTTGTGAGTAAGTTACAGATGCTGGCGTGGTGGAGAGGATGAGTTATGAGTAAAAGAATGAGTAGGACTGGAAATGAGACCCGCATGGCCGGCAAGATGTGTAAGTCACTCATCCAACGCCATACCTTATTATTATACATTATTTGACTTTATTGGGCTATCTTGGTCTAAATCTCTGTTTTATTACCACTGTAAGACTGTAATAATCATGCCCATTAAGTTTGCATTTTATAAATTTAAAACCCAATGGAAATAATTAAGGACCCCAATGGAAATAAGTTAACGAAAATAAGTCACTTTTGCTAACTTTTTTGGGTTATCCTAGGTAATTTACACTATGTGTGATAATTGTACTTATGTGTACCTGTGCCTAAATAAAATCACTTGAAGCAGTGTTGCTGCTATTTTTATTTGGAAGCTTTGGAGCTGATGAAATTGAACAATAAATTTGATGAACTATTAAATTGAATGATTTTCTTGGTTCCTTATTACAGTATATTGTTTCAGGAGTGAGGCATGCTGTGTCTTCTCATCAGTCTCTGAAGTAGGTTTCCTGAGTCCAGCATGACTTGTGTTTGGCTTGCTCTGGTAAGCAAACTAGCCAGTCAGCTGCATGTATCAAATTGTACATGTATTGTATTTATATAGCAGTCATAAGAGTAAGTAAGTACGTATAGTAAATGGCCCGTGGCCTAGTAGGCAACGCTCTCACTTCACGTTGAGTGTCCGTGGTTCGATCCCCAGCAAGGGTGAAAACATTGGGCGTTTCCTTACACCTGTTGTCCTATTCACCTATCAAGCAAGTTGGTACCTGGGTGTTAGTCAACTGACGTGGGTTGCATCCTGGGGGACAAGATTGAGGACCCCATTGGAAATAAGACAGACAATCCCTTGATGATACACTGCCTTTCCTGGGTTATCCTGGGTGGCTAACCCTCTGGGGTTAAAAATCCGAACAAAATCTTATAATAATAATAATAATAATAATACAAGTAATAATAATAATAATAATGATAATAATAATAATAATGATAATAATAATACAAGTACATGTACAAGGTATGCAGGCCTAGCTGACATCAGTGACATACTACTATGTATATAGAAAGCCCCATGTTATGCAGAGAATTTGGGCAAATTAGGTCAGTTTTCTCCCAGGATGCAAACCACATCAGTTGACTAATGCCCAGGTACCCATTTTACTGATGGATTAACATGGACAGCAGGTGCCTTGAGGAAACATGTCCTAATGGTTTCTGCTGTACCAGGGAATTGACCCCTGGACTTCAGTGTGTGAGCTGAGTGCTCTAGCAATCAAGCTACAGGACACCTATATGTGCATAAGATTTGTTTATATGATGAGTTCTGTATCAAATTTATCATAGCCTCTCGGAATTGCTTTTGTATCAAGCATAATCTAGTCGCATGCAGTCATTTCAGCATCAAATCAAATATAGTCACATGCAGTTAGTTCACTTCTATTAAACCAAACATAGCCTCTTCCAATTTCTTTGGTGTCAAACCTGTTGTAGTCACATGCAGTCAGTTTAATATCAAATCAAACTCGCCTGCATTTCATGCAGTCAGCTCAGTCGCCACTCTAACATAGCCTCATGGAATGATTTCATTACTAAACTTAACACAGCATCTGTCAGTCAGTTCACAATCAAATTACAGCAGTGTACCCTTATACAGTTAGTTCAGTATAGTAAGTAAGCCTAACCTATCCTTAAGTAATCAGTTCACTGTCAAACTAAACATAAAGCATAAGAGTAGGTAAGCACAACAGAAGGCCTGCAGTCCCATACAAAGCAAGTCTTACTTGAGCCCAGTCATTCTCACACATGTACTCATCTAACTTATTTTTAGAGATACCCAAAATATTTGCTTCAATAACATTACTCATCCACAACTGTATTCCCAAACGAGTGCTCTCCTATATCCTTTCAGTCCATTGGCAGGAGTAGACAACTTTTGTTGAATTTCACTCTTCGTTTTCCTAAGTATTTTCTGTGCATTTTATTTAATATGGAGACCAGATTTGTGCTGTGTAATCTATGTAGGTAAAGTCTTACAGATGTGGCAGTCACTTTTGCACTGTTGCATTGGGATCAAATTGCTGCTTACTTTGCACTGATTTAAATTGTATGGGTAAGTAAGGGGGAGCTGGACAGGCACCTAAAGTCAGTACCTGACCAGCCTGGCTGTGGTTCGTATGTCGGCTTGTGTGTGGCCAGCAGTAACAAGCTGGTTGATCAGGCCTTGATCCACTGTGAGGCCTGGTCATTGACCAAGCTGCAGGGCACTGACCCCCCAGAACACCCTCCAGATATACCCCAGGTATAGGTACAGTTACAGGTACACATAAGCACAATTATTATATACAGTGGTACCTCGACTTACGTTTTTAATCCGTCAGAGAGGGCATTTCTTAAGACGAAACAAACGTAACACGAATCAATTTTCCCCATAAGAAATAATGGAAATAAATTTAATCCGTCCAAGACTTCCAAAAGTAGTTAAATAAAATATTTTTTAGAACTTTTTGACATTAAATAATAAATAATTTAATAAAGAATACCTAAATACACATGTAAATATTGAACAATAACATGTCACTTACATTTATTGAAGAGTTGTTGATGTGTGGAGGACGGGAGGAGGGGAGAAGGTGGAGTAGTATGCTAGTGTTTGGAAGGGGAATCCCTTCCATTAACACTGCAGGTACCAAGTTCTTTTCTGGGGTTACTGGCCTTTTCTTTGAATGCTACACTCCCTGCATGAATGCTACACTCCCTGCATGAATGCTACACTCCCTGCATGAATGCTACACTCCCTTGACATGCCTACTACACTCCCTGCATCCTTGCTACACTCCCTGCATCCTTGCTACACTCCCTGCATCCCTGCTACACTCCCTGCATCCCTGCTACACTCCCTGCATCCCTGCTACACTCCCTGCATGAATGCTACACTCCCTGCATGAATGCTACACTCCCTGCATGCCTACTACACTCCCTGCATCCTTGCTACACTCCCTGCATCCTTGCTACACTCCCTGCATCCCTGCTACACTCCCTGCATCCCTGCTACACTCCCTGCATCCTTGCTACACTCCTGCATCCTGCTACACTCCCTGCATCCCTGCTACACTCCCTGCATCCCTGCTACACTCCCTGCATCTGCTACACTCCCTGCATGAATGCTACACTCCTGCATGCCTACTACACTCCCTGCATCCTTGCTACACTCCCTGCATCCTTGCTACACTCCCTGCATCCTTGCTACACTCCCTGCATCCCTGCTACACTCCCTGCATCCTTGCTACACTCCCTGCATCCCTGCTACACTCCCTGCATCCTTGCTACACTCCCTGCATCCCTGCTACACTCCCTGCATGAATGCTACACTCCCTGCATGAATGCTACACTCCCTGCATGCCTACTACACTCCCTGCATCCTTGCTACACTCCCTGCATCCTTGCTACACTCCCTGCATCCTTGCTACACTCCCTGCATCCCTGCTACACTCCCTGCATCCTTGCTACACTCCCTGCATCCCTGCTACACTCCCTGCATCCCTGCTACACTCCCTGCATCCCTGCTACACTCCCTGCATCCCTGCTACACTCCCTGCATCTTTGCTACACTCCCTGCATGCCTGCTACACTCCCTGCATGCCTGCTACACTCCCTGCATGCCTGCTACACTCCCTGCATAAATGCTACACTCCCTGCATAAATGCTTCACTCCCTGCACATTCTTTACCACAGGCTTAGCACTAGGAGCTTTCCTTGGACCCATGGTAGCTTATTTAGCAGTTGCAAGCACTAAAAACAGTGGAATAATGACAATATACTGGTATGAATGCGTGGGTGTGGGTGGGTGGTCGCTCTCGCTTGTAAACAATAGCACACTGACGCTCCCTGGAGTGCGCGCTCAGCTGGGCTCCAAGCGAACAGGTCCGGTACGAAAGGCGTAAGACGAATCAATCAACGGATGTCGCATTCAAATTTCTTACGTTATAAGTAACGGATATCGAATATAACGTAAGGTGATAACAACGTAAGTCGAGGTACCACTGTACTTAGTAACATGATAATATATACACTTGGAAAATCCTAGAGGGACTAGTCCCAAATCTGTACACAAAAATCACTCCCTACAAAAGCAAAAGACTCGGCAGCCAATGCAACATCCACCCATTGAGAAGCAGGGGCACCATGAGTATGCTAAAAGAAAACACAGTTAATGTCAGGAGGCCCGGTGGTCTGGTGGCTTGAGCTCTCGCTTCACACACGGAGGGCCCGGGTTCGATTCCCGGCGGGTGGAAACATTTCGACGTGTTTCCTTACACCTGTTGTCATGTTCACCTAGCAGCAAATAGGTACCTGGGTTGTTAGTCGACTGGTGTGGGTCGCATCCTGGGGGACAAGATTAAGGACCCCAATGGAAATAAGACAGACAGTCCTCGATGACGCACTGACTTTCTTGGGTTATCCTGGGTGGCTAACCCTCCGGGGTTAAAAATCCGAAGAAAATCCGAAGAAATCTTAACTGCCTCCCGGCATCTATAAGGGGAATTACCAGTAGACCCCTGGCTGTCTTCAAGAAAGCGCTGGACAGGCACCTAAAATCAGTACCCTGCCCAGCCAGGCTGTGGTTTGTGCGTTGGTTTACGTGTGGCCAGCAGTAACAGCCTGGTTGATCAGGCCCTGATCTACCGCAAGGCCTAGTCACAGACCGGGCTGCTGGGGTGTTAAGTAGTCTTTAAGTATTAGGTTAAGTCTGCCCGAAATGCCTTGGCATGATAGTGGCTTTCTTTGTACCAATCAAATTATGAAATGTAAACACACATTTGTAACCTTGGCAAAGAAATAAAATATTTATTTTTATTTTTTATTTTTTGAAACCCTCTCCAGGTATACTCCAGGTATGTGTAAATTACCTAGGATAACCCAAAAAAAAACTAGATAAAGTGACTTATATCCATTGGGGTGCTTGGTAGGTAGGAAGCTGTTGCCTTCAATTGCAGCTTCAGAGTTGACAGGTGGATAAATAAGACACAAAACAGTTCAAGCCTTTATAATAATGTTTCACATTAAGGGGCCACAGATATATCAGATCACTTTTTAGTTATAGCTACAGTGGGAGTAAAAGGTAGATGGGATACAAGGAAAATAGAAACAGTAAGTAAGAGAGAGGTGAAGGTTTATAAACTAAAAGAGGAGGCATTTAGGGTAAGATATAAACAACTATTGGAGGATAGATGGGATAGTGAGAGTGTAGGCAATGGGGTCGAAGATGTATGGGGTAGATTTAAAAATGTAATGTTAGAGTGTTCAGCAGAAGTTTGTGGTTACAGGCGAGTGGGTGCGGGAGGGAAGAAGAGCGATTGGTGGAATGATGATGTAAAGAGAGTAGTAAGGGAGAAAAAGTTAGCATATGAGAGGTTTTTACAAAGTAGAAGTGATGCAAGGAGGGAAGAGTATATGGAGAGAAAAAGAGAGTTTAAGAGAGTGGTGAAGCAATGTAAAACAAGAGCAAATGAGAGAGTGGGTGAGATGTTATCAACAAATTTTGTTGAAAATAAGAAAAAGTTTTGGAGTGAGATTAATAAGTTAAGGAAGCCTAGGGAACAAATGGATTTGACAGTTAAAAATAGGAGAGGAGAGTTATTAAATGGAGAGTTAGAGGTATCAGGAAGATGGAGGGAATATTTTGAGGAGTTGTTAAATGTTGATGAAGACAGGGAAGCTGTGATTTCGTGTATAGGGCAAGTAGGAATAACATCTTGTAGGAGTGTGGAAGAGCCAGTTGTGAGTGTGGGGGAAGTTCGTGAGGCAGTGGGTAGAATGAAAGGGGGTAAGGCAGCTGGGATTGATGGGATAAAGATAGAAATGTTAAAAGCAGGTGGGGATATAGTTTTGGAGTGGTTGGTGCTATTATTTAATAAATGTATGGAAGAGGGTAAGGTACCTAGGGATTGGCAGAGAGCATGTATTGTTCCTTTGTATAAAGGCAAAGGGGACAAAAGAGAGTGGAAAAATTATAGGGGAATAAGTCTGTTGAGTGTACCTGGTAAAGTGTATGGTAGAGTTATTATTGAAAGAATTAAGAGAGTAAGACAGAAAGCAGGATAGCAGATGAACAAGGGGGCTTTAGGAAAGGTAGGGGGTGTGTAGACCAAGTGTTTACAGTGAAACATATAGGTGAACAGCATTTGGATAAGGGTAAAGAGGTTTTTGTGGCCTTTATGGATTTGGAAAATGTGTATGATAGGGTGGATAGGGGGGCAATGTGGCAGATGTTGCAGGTGTATGGAATAGGAGGTAGGTTACTGAAAGCAGTGAAGAGTTTTCATGAGGATAGTGAGGCTCAGGTTAGAGTGTGTAGGAGGGAGGGGGACTATTTCCCAGTAAAAGTGGGCCTTAGACAAGGATGTGTGATGTCACCGTGGTTGCTCAATATATTTATAGATGGGGTTGTAAGAGAAATGAATGCGAGGGTCTTGGCAAGAGGTGTGGGGTTAAAAGATAAAGAATCAATTACAAAGTGGGAGTTGTCACAGTTGCTTTTTGCTGATGACACTGTGCTTTTTGGGAGATTCTGAAGAGAAGTTGCAGAGGTTGGTGGATGAATTTGGTAGGGTGTGTAAAAGAAGAAAATTGAAAGTGAATACAGTGGTACCTCGAGTTACGATATTTTTTCGTTCGAGAATGCTGTTCAAGTGCCATTACCAAACGAATTTATCCCCATAAGGAATAATGTAAAATAGACTAGTCCTTTTACACCCCCAAAAATATACCTACAAAAGCATTTAAAAAAATAAACTTACATAAAAGGGCGATTTTGGGGACCATCATAACTCGAGGTACCACTGTATAGGAAAGAGTAAGGTGATGAGGATAACAAAAAGATTAGGTGACGAAAGATTGGATATCAGATTGGAGGGAGAGAGTATGGAGGAGGTGAATGTATTCAGATATTTGGGAGTGGACATGTCAGCAGATAGGTCTATGAAGGATGAGGTGAATCATAGAATTGATGAGGGGAAAAGGGTGAGTGGAGCACTTTGGAGTCTGTGGAGACAAAGAACCTTGTCCATGGAAGTAAAGAGGGGAATGTATGAGAGTATAGTTATACCAACACTTATATGGGTGTGAAGCATGGGTGATGAATGTTGCAATGAGGAGAAGGCTGGAGGCAGTGGAGATGTCATGTCTTGAGGTCAATGTGTGGTGTGAATATAATGCAGAGAATTCGGAGTTTGGAAATTAGGAGGAGGTGCGGGATTACCAAAACTATTATCCAGAGAGCTGAGGAGGGGTTATTGAGGTGGTTCGGACATGTAGAGAGAATGGAACGAGACAGAATGACTTCGATAGTGTATAAATCTGTAGTGGAGGGAAGGCGGGGTAGGGGTCGGCCTAGGAAAGGTTGGAGGGAGGGTGTAAAGGAGGTTTTGTGTGCGAGGGGTTTGGACTTCCAGCAAGCATGTGTGAGCATATTTGATAGGAGTGAATAGAGACAAATGGTTTTTAATACTTAACGTGCTGTTGGTGTGTGAGCAAAGTAACATTTATAAAGGGATTCAGGGAAACCGGCAGGCCGGACTTGAGTCCTGGAGATGGGAAGTACAGTGTCTGCACTCTGAAGGAGGAGTGTTAATGTTGCAGTTTTATAACTGTAGTGTAAAGCACCCCTCTGGCAAGACAGTGATGGAGTGAATGATGATGAAAGTTAATAAAAAAAATTAAGGGAAGGTTTAATAAGTTGAGGGAAAAGTTGATAAAGCTTTCCCAGAAGTAAAGCTACATTATAATAAAGGCTCATGCTGTTTTGTGTGCTTTTTTTATCAAGTGATTTTAATACAGTGGTACCCTGAGTTTCATACTTTATTTGTTCCAGAAGGCTGTTTGAGTGCCGTTTCCGAACGAATTTGTTCCCATAAGGAATAATGTAAATTAGATTAGTCCGTTTCAGACCCCCCAAAAATACACTTACAAAAGCACTTTCAATAATACACTTATATAATTGTTCGAGTTGGGAGCAGTACGAAACTCAGGGTACCACTGTACAGTGGTCCCTCGGTTTTCGCCGAAAATTCGTTCCAGAATGCTGCTCAAGTGCCATTACCGAACGAATTTACTTCCTTAAGAAATAATGTCACGTAGGTTAGTCTATTTCAGACCCCCAAAAATACACTTGCAACAGCACTTACGAAAATACACTTACATAAATGCTTAAGTTTGGAGATGCACGAAAACCGAGGGACCACTGTATTAAGTATTGTATTTTAGAAGGTACAGGTATTGATGGAGCTAAATATTAGAGGTTATTGTGTCAGTTGTAAGACAGTGACAGTGAGCAATGACAATCCTTATTTTCATAAAGTACAGTACAACAATTGACAGAGGAATAATTTACATAGTTACAGGACTATGAAAAGGCTATGAAAAGCCCCAGATTATGCAGAGCATTTCAGACAGCTTAAAATTACCTTTAAGCTAGTGAACAATTATTACATTAATGTTAGTTTACTAGAAACTTGTGGTTTACAATGTCTGATATTTTGTTTTTTAACATTGAAGTGAGACATATTTTGGTGATAGTGGTAACATGAGTATGAATGCTGGTTTGATTTAAATAAATAGGTTACCACTTATATATATGACTAATATAATTAATCTGTGCAGAATTGAGGTCAGATTAAGGAGGTGGTTTTAACTATTTTAAATACTTTTGAAGCAGGTGATAGATTGAGAACTTTTTGCATCTTTCAGTTGGGAATTCTGTATTTTTAGGGCCTTTTATTTTCATGGAGTCCCTATATAGATTGAGATTCTTATTTCTTGTAGTATTTTGTTTGTGTTCTGTTGCAGCTCTCCTGGAAGAGTTGGAGCATTAGGTTGAAGTTCATAGTTTGAAAGTTTTTTCAGACCTATAGCTGTCCTCAGCATGTACACTTATGATACATTTTTTATAATTTCTTGTTATTAATGCAGTGTTGTACTATTTTACATATTTTAAGTTTAATATTATGTATCCTTTGTGTTCTTGTCCAGAATGATATGAAGCCCACATCTAGATGTAGACCTGTCCATCTTCGGCCTTCTCAAAACTCGCCCCAAAAGGATCAAGTGGAAGAGTGTGATGTTGGAGACCAGAAACTTTCTATAAGTAAAATGGAGATGGCAATGTGTAATCAGAAGTTTTCAGGTAAAGTATGTAAAAAAAGCAAAATCTTGCCCCAGAAGAATCTACAAGAGTGCTACAATAAAGATGAGGAAATTCCCAGCAGTAGTAGCAGAGTGCTATGCAGTCAGAAGCTTTCACATAAAGTACATAAAAAGAGACCCAAAAAGGCCAGGATGAAAATTAAGTTTTCAGGACTGAGAAAAAATTTGGTGTTGAAGACCAAACAAGAGGTGATTAAGAATGATAAGCACAGTTTAAAGAAGATTAAAAAAAAATATAAAGCACAGTATCAGGCAAATGATGCAAATGTATGTGAGGGGACTGAAACTGCTGGCAAGAAATTATACTCTGAAGGAAAGAAGTGTAAGAAAATATGTTCCAAAAGAGGTAGGAACCTGAGTAGGCCAAAGGAAAGTAAGAGTATTTGTAAACTTAAAGAAACAGATGAATCTTCAAGCATGGAACCTGAAATAAAAATGGAAAAATTGGAGGATGTTAATAATATTCAGTTAATAAAAGATAAGGAAAATAAAGAGGGAAATCCTCTGGGAATTGATGTGATAAACAGGATAGAAAATGAGCAGAGAGAATTAACTGAGAATGATTCAGTGGGAAAGAAAGAGAGATTTGAGGAGAGAAAAATGTGTATTGTGAGAGATGCCATGGTGGAAAAGGCTGAATATTGCCCGAGTGAAGCTAAATCAGAAATACAAAGGAAAAACAGCGAAGAAAGAACAGACAAGAAACTGGATACCAAGAAAAGTAAACTGATTAAACATATTGCAAAACATTGGGAAAATCCAGACCAAATCTCTAAAGAGAAGAATTTTGCAGAGAATGGAGCATTGTCACCAAGAGCCACACAGGAAGCAAGTGAGGTTACCATGTTTGATGACAGTAAAAACACAATGGAAAAGAGCAATGACCAATATAGATTTGGTGAAAATGTTACCCAAAAAATATTTTTCAGTGATGCACAAACTGTGGTAAACTCAATATATAATGAAAATCTTGGCAGGGGCCATCATGGTTTATTTTTACCCAGAGACAGTTTACGTTTTCCTAAATGCAATGTAAGCCATTCTGTAGTGATTATTACACATTCCAAGAGCAGTACCGATAAGTGCAATGATTGTGTAAGTAATTCTAAGGATAATGTAAACCTTTCACAAGAGATTGTAACCTATGTCCATAACTACAATAGCCATTCCAGTGATGAAGTACAGTATTCCCAAAATAGTGTAAATCATTCCAGGGACAATGAACAACATTCCCAAGATAGTGTTAACCATTCCAGGGACAATGAGCAACAATCCCAAGACATTGTAAGCCATTCCAGGGACAATGTACAACATTCCCAAGATAATGTTAACCATTCCAGGGACAATGAGCAACAATCCCAAGACATTGTAAGCCATTCCAGGGACAATGAGCAACAATCCCAAGACATTGTAAGCCATTCCAGGGACAATGTACAACATTCCCAAGATAGTGTTAGCCATTCCAGGGACAATGAGCAACAATCCCAAGACATTGTAAGCCATTCCAGGGACAATGCACAACATTCCCAAGATAGTGTAAACCATTCCAGGGACAATGAGCAATATTCTGAAAACAGTGTAAACCATTCCTGTGATAATGTGCAGCATTCCCAAGACTGTATAAGCCAATCTAGAGACTGTTTACACCATTACCAAGAATCTGTAAGCTCTTCCCACAGCAATAGTTTTGATGTTAGAGAGCTCCCACCTAAAGGACCAGAGAACAGTATTGATATACATAGTTGTTCAACAGGGATAAATAAGAACTTTGGGCAACTTGCCGCTGTTAATCTCGTGCACAATTTGCTTGCAGTTTCTTTTCAAAGACAGGAAGAAGATATATGGTCTTCATATAGACGTATGTCCATGCCAGAGATAATTGATTTGATTTCTGATAGTGAAGGGGATGAAACAGTAAAGTCTTTAGACAGTTCCAAGAAAGATACACTTGACAAGACTATTCTTGAAAATGATACTAACTGTGTTTCATTAGAAAAACAACAAATATCTATGTCCATTATTTCGCCCTTGAGAGAGAGTATTTTCAGCAAGCATTATCTTACTCATGCGGCATCTCCAGAGAAGAGTCCGAGTGTAAGTAACAATGAAGTTAAAATAGTCACTGAAAATATAAACAGTACTTTGATAGATAGCTGTATTGTCTCTTTTGGCTTAAAGGACAGAAAGAAAATAAAAAGCACCCCAAAAAAAGAATTCTTAAAGGAGAATATGAATATTAAGGTTTCTCTAACTGCACCCATTGATAATTTTAAGGCATTTGAAGAACCTAAAGAATTAAACAAAACCAACATTCCTGTTATAAATTCAGAAAGCAGCAAGTCTCTGGATTACACAGATAGACTCCTTACAATGAAGAGAATTGAGAATAAAGGTCCTGGAGAAGCTACAGATACACAACACAATATTGCTGAAGATAATAAAACTGATTATCAAATTGTTGCTCTAGAGTATTCATCATCAAGTTCAAATACTTTAAGTATGGAGAGCAGGCATCATAGTCGGTACAGCCTAACAGCACTAGAACAGGTAGGTCTGGTAGAATCTGAGACTAAAGGTTCAAATTCTTGTTATCTTACAAAGGAATCGGATGACAGTCTTCACATAACTTCTTCAGAATATGTAGATTGTGTGCAGTTACCCATGAGAATGGAAGGTGATCTTAATAAGCTTTTAACATTTCAAAAAGAGAGTAACAATGAGTACATAGCTATAAACAAGGTAGATCAGGACTGTATATCTCTAACAAGGGAAAGTGGTTGTGATTGCGTACCTGTAGGCATGGAACATAAATCCGATCAACGTGTGAATGTTAAAATAGATAATGACACTGGCATTGTGGATAGTGAGTGTAATTATGATGTTCCTATGACAGTAGAATGTATCACTGATTCAGTGCTCTTGAATGAGAATAACAGAGATGAATCAGACTGTTTTAACTGTTTACCTATGGAGCATGATGCAATGGAGGTGCCTGCTGGAGCTGATAATGTGTTCTCTAATGGAGGTGAAAATATGGGCAAATTCAGCTCACTGGGTAGACACGTAACATCTGATGTTATTCAGAGGGACACAGTTTCACCAAATGTCCCAGATAAGCTTAGTGTAGAAAGTTGTAGTGAAGCCAATATAGTCAAACATTTTAACTCTCAGGAAAATGTTAAAGATTGTGAAAGTGTTAAAACGAGTGTAGGTGATGACAGGTTGTGCAGTGCACAGTCACTTGAATGGGACAGTTTTCCTTTAAAGGTACACACACATGAAATGACTAATCAGTGTTTGGGGGAAGAAAATGCTGGCCCTGAAAGAAATATTTCTTCTTTATATAACAAGCAGGGAGAGGAACACTTAGCAGATAGGGATGTTTGGGAGTGCTACAGCTCACAGCATCTCAAATCTCTCTTGCAACAATCAGGAGCACTGAGTGACAGCAACCATCTCCTCTCAGTTCCAAGACATTGTCTCACTGTGGAACTTGTAATGGCAGCCATTAACTTAAGACTTTTTCAATTTAATGATGTAATGGCTTGGATTTGTAAGATATGCTCACCAAAGAGCAGATCCTTTAAGATTTTTCATTGTCAGTTTGTGCAGTATCAACAGTTGTATGAATATTTTATGAAACAAGTGGGCCAGGACCAAAAGAAGGCTTGGAAGGATCTGCTTGAGAATTCGATTTATTGCTTACCCAAAGGCAAAGGCTTACGTCTGGTATTTGGACAAAAGCTTTGTGCAAGTAAGGCAATGGATATGCCAATTCATGATCATGTTTACACAGATGATCTAGCTAATAAAACTTTATCACTTTTTGATTGGCACAAGCAGTTTGAGACTCAAGCAAACTTGATAAAAGACATGAGAAGTGAGATCAATAGATTGGAGCTGGAACTCAGTGTTAAGAATGAAGAATTTATGAGTCACCAGGAAAATTCAAAACAAGAAATTAATAAAATTAGGAAGGAGCTTTCAGTAGAGCAGGAGAAAGTAAAATTTTACGATAAACTGAAGGAAGAACTTAAATTAGCATGGCTTGTGTTAGATAACCAAAGACTCAGCATTGATAATAGGATAACTAATACTGAAGAAAATGAATCATATCTCAAGCAGCCTTGTGAAATTTTGGCTGATCTTCATCAAATGGTTATGGAAAAAGATTCAGAGATAAATAAAATCCAAAAGAATTTGATATCCTGTCAGGATATGGTCAAAGCAAGAAATATCATTATAAGCCAACAACAAGAACTGATGTGCAAGGGTGAACGTGAAATGGCCCAAAAGGAGATTTGCATTAAACGTCTTGAAAAAGAAGTCAAGACTTTAGAAAATAAAGTGAAAGAGCGAGTCTCTCTCATACATGATCAGCAAGAACAACTCAGAATTTTTGATATGTGGGGTACTATTAATTATGTTAAACAACAAGAAGAGCAGTTAAAAATTTACAAGTGGAAATAGGGAGATATAATGTTGTGATAAACCAAAAAGAAGAAAAGCTAACCCAGATGAAAAATGCTGCTGCAGTAAGTGAATCTCTCAAGTGCCGACTACAGAAAAATATAGAGGCTGCACAGCACACAATACAGGAGAAAGATAATCAGATCCAATGCCAGCAGTCACTGTATAATGATGCAGTGTATGATGCTCAGCAAAAAAAAACTGTTGCACAAAAGCTAAATGAAGAACTTAATAAATGCCAAGAAATCTTGAGCCAAAAAGAACAATATATAAAAAGTCTTACTGAAGAAAAAAATATGCATATAATTGAATTAGAAAAAAGACTTGTTTGCTGCAATACGAGTTTATTAGAAAGAGAAGACAAAATCACTGAGCTTCAGAAAGATCTTAAAGCACTGCAGAAGATAGTACATGAAAAAGAAAAGCTACTGACTAATTACAAAAGCACTTTTGGGGAGTTGGAGGTTATACTATCTGCTGATAGCTCCTCATCTGGCAGAGGCTTGTACGGTAATGAAGCTCAACAGAAACATAAAGATATGGAATCTTCACAAACATTTGGAGGCAGAATAATGAAAAGAAAATTGGTGAAAAAGGCTGAGGATTGTCAAGCTTGTTTAGATTATACAAAGAAAAATGAGCAGCTGAGGCTAGCCACAGATAAAATAATAGAATTAGAAAAAGAAATTCTGTATTTAAGCAGACAGCTAAAAGAGAATAATCTTTCTACTGACAAGAATCGTATACTTGATTTAAAGATGAAGGTGTCAGAACTGAGATGTTGTATTATTTCTCGAGAACAGATGAATGCCCAATTAGAAGAGCAGCTTAGGCTTCAAGAAGACTTGACCAAGAAGCTAAGAGATCATATAGTGGCTAAAAATGAAACTTTACTTTATTTCTATCACCGTTGTAGTAATAAAACCACATTTGTGGGTTCTGGTCAGGAAAATGCTGCTTTAAGGATGAAGTCAGAGCTATTAGATCCCCTGACAGACCATTTTAGTTCAGGGATGCAAGAGTCTGCACAAGAAAGAATACAGGAGCCAGTAAAGCAAACAAAGTTGGAATTGTTGGAAGATTTGTCATTGAGTCAAACAAGCAAGGATATTAAGGTATTTGATGGTACACTAGCTAATCAAGAACCCAATGATATGCTTCCTTCTTTTTCAAAAGAAAAGGCACTTGCAACAGAGAGAAGTGTATGTCATTCTAGTTCTAAGAAAACTATAAAAATAAGGCTCGATAAGAAAGTAGAAAATCAGAGCAAAGTAGTTGCTATTAGAGAATTACAATGCATGAAAATAACTCTTTCTGAATACCATGAGAGGAATAGAGAGAGAAATCTTGTATATGAAAATGTAGAGCAAAATATTATGGAATCTTGTGATTCTGACAAGTTTGAATTCACCAAAAAGAGGAAGAGAAAGGAAATGGAAGGGTCAGAAATTACTAAGCATTATGAGCACTCACCCTCTAAGAAGTCCATATATCAAGAAAATAAACATCGAATTTTACATAGGGAAAATTTTAACTTTGATGTACAAATGAAAAATGACACCGAAGTTGGTCTAAGGCCCAATACTGAGCGAAGTAACAGTGCTGTAAGAGAGATGCCTGCTGCATCAGTTTCTGACCAAGATAAGAAGAAACAGTTGATCCACATGAATTGTAAATACACTCGGCGTCATTCAGTGGGATCTAGCTCTGCCAATCCTAAAATAAAGCAAGAGATGTATCCACTAGAAATAATGAAGTTAAAGAAGACTTTGGAACATACTAAAACAATGCATGATAAAGCTATGACAAAGGCATTTGAAAATATTCTAATGTTGGAGGGGGAAGCTTGTGAGAGAGAGAGATTAATGGCCCAGCTTGTGAAAGATAGCCATAATTTAGAGATCCAGTTACGAAATAGTGATACAGCTTTGGTTATAATAGAGAATGACAGAGAGAGAATTTATGCACTCCTGGAACAAGTTCAGACAAACCTTAAAGAAGCAACGAGAATGAATTGTGTGCTCAGTGACCTTATCAATCAGAAAGACAATGCCTTAAATGCATCTCAGGATGAGATAATTAAGTTGACTGTAGCTATAAAGCAAAACAGTGAAGAACACCAAAAGAAAGTGGAAGAGTTGAAAAGTACCATTTGTATTAACAAAGTAAGTATTAACGAATTGAAGAAGCAGAATGATAAACTTGTAGAAGATATGAATACGGAAAAGGAAAACTTGCTTGAAATTATTGATAAAATGAAAAAAATTACAGGTGAAAAGAATAATGCATTGGAAGCTTTAAAAAATCAGAAAGATAGGCTTATGATAGAATTGAAAGAAATTGAGAATAGTCAGTTACAAGAAAAAGCCCACTTGGAAGCCAGTTTGGAAGAAGAAAAGATAAAATGTAAAGCCTTACAGGAAAATTATAATCAGTCTGAGAAGAATCTAATGGACAGCAAAGCAAATGTAGCTAAAATTAAGGAAAAACAGATAGAAGTTGAGAAACTACTGAAAGGAAGTGAACTAGCAGTAATAGCATTAAAAGATGAAGTAGAGCTTATGGAAATCACTTCTGCTGAAAAAGAGGCTAAGATTTCACAGCTGCAGGAAGAGTTGAGTAACATGAAGTTAACAAGGAAAAGGCAAGAGTATAATATACAAGCTATTCTTGCAGAGAAACAGAAATTTGAAGTGACTCTAAAGCAACAAGCTCAGTCATTAAGTGAGTATGTTCAGGAGATTGACCAAAAAGAAGCCATTTATCAAAAGCTTCAAGACACTTTATTATCAGAGAGAAGAGAGTCACAACTGATAAAAATGGCAGCAGATAATAGTCTAGCTTTGAAGGAGCAAGAAATACTCAAGTTTAAAAATGATAAAGAACATATGGAAGCTGAAATACAGTACAGTATGAATAAACATTTAGCAATTTTATCTGAAAAGGATAGATACTGGACAGGAAAGTTGGATTTAGCTAGTAAGGATATAGATGAGGTAGTTAAAATAAATGGAGAAATTACAAATCAAATTAAGGACATTAAGAAAGCAAAATCTTTGATACGAAAGGCATTAAGACTTAATTTAACAGGTTGTAAGTCACTTAACTTCAAACAGGAACTTAACAGTATATGTAAGTTGAACAATATGATTAAGGATGAGAAAAAGAGAGTTACAATGTTAAAGCATAAGCTTTTGCAAGAAAAAAAAAGAAATGGGATCCTCAAGAATCGACTCCAAATAGTAAAACAAAAGAAAAATGATGAAAAGAGAAGAAGTAACCAAAATGTCAAATCCTTCATGGACCAAATATGCCAGACTGAATCTTCTTTGGTAAATGATTTGAACATGCATATAGAAAGCAACAAAAATCTTCAGACTGCCTTGCAAACAGAAAAACTAGTATCCGAAAAGTTTTATGAAAAGCTGTTGCTGGAACAGAGTAGGTCAAATGCCCTTGCCACTGGCCTTAAACAAGAATATGAGGAAACCTCAAAAGATCTAGAATACCAACTTTCTTTCTCCTGTTGGGTTGCAGAAAAGTATCGAGATAGAATGCGAAGGCTTGAAGAGCTCAGTGCCTTAACTGCTACTAGGGAAGCCCCTGGAGAAGAGATGTCTCTTTAAAAATTTAATATAGAAACTAAGATAATATTACTTGGCATTATTTTGGTTGGTTGAGTGGATCATTGTTAAATGGAGTTTTGTTATTAAAGTTTTGAAAAATTTATTTTGTCCTGGCCTGTGCTTAATGGAAAGACACCTTTCCAGGTATGTTTTGAAGGATCTATATTGTGTAAGACTTTGTAAAATAGTTAATGTAATTTGATATACTAATAGCCTTGATTTAGCTAATGTAAAAATATTACAGTAATGTTCATATTTAATTTCATTTGTTTTCTGATATACATATTGTCCTTCTTATTTTATGCAACCAGTATATTTTTTTCATAATATTTATGTAATATGTAATTAAATACAGTATTTTGTTGCAAGTGGTGATGTACTTTGTTTTGATATAATAATCTTTATTTTTTAAAAAGTACTGTACTTTATTTCCTTTTATTGCTCTCTACTACTGTACTTCATTGTATTCTAATCCTTCCCAAATTTCTAATTTGTGGTCAGCATAGTAAGAAACAAAAGCCATAGTACCTCTGCTGTCAGCTAGGGTTGGGGAAGGGGTTGATGATACGTATACAAAAATTTAGTGCAGTTAATTTTATTGAGAGTTCAGAAGTAAAAAGTTACCTAGAAAACATTTATAATTATTGTCTTTTTAACAATGGGCCTTGATAAATATAATATACTCAATGAAACAAATGATGGCTCTATGGGTAGATGACTTTGGTCCATTGCAGTACATCTTTAAGGGAATAAATTAGTTTGTATTATCACAGTATAGTACTTTCATTGTAACCTGTCAGGAAATAAAGATGGGTGTACAGTAGTACATGTATATAGTTAGAGAATTCTATAACTTAATTTCTGCCATGAAGGCTTTTAGCTCATTTTGATTTATTTTGGATACAGTGGACCCCCGAGTAACGTAAAAACTTCATTCCAGAAGCCTGCTCAAGTGCCATTACCGAACGAATTTACTCCCTTAAGGAATAATGTCACGTAGGTTAGTCTGTTCCAGACCCCCAAAAATACACTTCCACAAACACTTGCAATATTATACTTACATAATTGTATGATTTCCGGGGTGTTCGTTACTCGGGGGTCCACTGTATTTGAAAAGTTGAGATTAATATTACAAATTACATTATTATGCTTTTGATCCACCTCCAGTTTTCATTTTGGTATACTGTATATAAAAACTCGAGGGGAGTAAATATTTCCTTGTGCCCTGACTTCAAGTTACCATTATGTGTAATAATTTGTAAAGCATTGCATTTAATTAAAAAATGTATACTCTATTTTCAGTTGTAGGTATGGATGAATTGCCTATGATTTGTATGTAATTTGTAATTTTGTACATAAAATTATTGAAATATGTAACTGTGAATATGTTGAGTGCATTGTTACAATGTAGGTAAGTAAGTTTATTCAGGTATACACAAATACATTTTCATACATTATCATACATAGCAGCATATGTGTAGAGGTGCCTATGTGAGGGAGGTGTTACATGGTAACTTGAACCCTCAGTCAGAACAAAGGATTTTTAGTTTTATATTCTGAAGAAGCAATCACTAGGTTCAAGAGGCGAGAGGAAAAATATATCCAGCACTGTGTAAGCAGTCAGTAACACAAAGAAGTAATGCATACCTACTGGTAATTGAATCATATGTTTACCTAATTACCTGTATGTAATACTTTATTAATGTTCATTTAAGATGTATAATATAATTAATGTTCCTTTTATATACAGTGGACCCCCGAGTTTCGTAAAAACTTCACTCCTGAAGTCTGCTCAAGTGCCATTACCGAACGAATTTACTCCCTTAAGGAAAAATTTCACGTAGGTTAGTCTATTTCAGACCCCCAAAAATACACTTCCACAAGAACTTACAAAATTATACTTACATAATTGCACGATTTCCGGGGTATTCGTTAACCGAGGGTCCACTGTACATTGTATATTAATGTTCTCATAATATATACAGTATAGTGGTACCCCGAGTTTCATACAAAATTAATTCAAGAAGGCTGTTCGATTGCTGTTAGAGATAAGATAAGAACGAATTTGTTCCCATAAGGAATAATGTAAATTAGATTAGTCCATTTCAGATCCCCAAAAATACACTTACAAAAGCACTTACAATAATACACTTACATACTTGTTCGAGTTGGGAGCAGTACGTAACTCAGGGTACCACTGTATATTAATATTCTAATGCAGTATACAATATATTAATGTTCTCATAAGATATTCAGTATATTTGTTCTTTTAAGATATAATGCATATTCAGTATTTTGTTAGAGGAAAAAGTGAAGGAGTCAAGAAACTATGTGGTTTAGCACTTAATATTGCTGAATGCAAAATGTAATTCAACTGGTAGTTTCTTGAATATAATTTAAATACTATGTATACTGTAAAACATTTTTTTATTTGAATGTTAATATGCAGTAAGCCATTTTTTTGGCTTAGCATTATGGAGGACTAAGAACTCAGGATCACACTGCAGGAATTCATAAATAAGTTTAAAGTTCCTTAAATTAATTTTTGTCATTTGTTTAAAGAAATGTAAATTTTCATTTCATTTTTCTTCATGGATATCAATATTTTAACATATTAAAATTTTGTTAACCTGTAACATAGAAAATTAGAGAGGAATTTTTATTTAATATAAAATTTTGTTTGTCATCAAGGTGTTAAAGTTTACAACCTTAGCATAAGTGGCAGTTTGTTAATTTGCTTGATAAAATTTGCCTTCAGTTCTGATGATAAAGTATATTGAAAATAAATTTGCCAAAGTATGTTCACTCATTCATTAGTTTGCCCTTGATGACAAACTTTGAAGTTGAATTGTGTTCCTTCTGGAGAGTTAATTCATACGTTGTTTATGTCATGAAAGCATATACTTTCTTCTGCATAGTTTTGTTATTTTTACTATTTTTTTAAATTCATCAGTCATTTCCTAATACAGTGGACCCCCAAGTAACGAGCATAATTCATTCCAGAAGCCTGCTCAAGTGCCATTACCGAACAAATTTTCTCCCTTAAGGAATAATGTCAAGTAGGTTAGTCCATTTCAGACCCCCAAATATAAACTTCCACAAGCACTTACAATATTATACTTACATAGTTGTACGATTTCCAAGATGCTCGTAACTCGGCGGTCCACTGTACAGTGCAAGTTTGTAATCTTTTCACTATTACCCACAGGATGGGTATGTGGTGAACAATAAATATGCCAAATCAATTGTTCTCTAGCTGCCTTTCATAGACATCCTAATCATGTGTTGGTTCATCAAAAAAGCACGAACCTGGCCCATGGCTAGTCTGGTAGTAAAAGTACATAAAAGATATAGCAATATTCCTGATGGCCTTTACAAAATACAGTCACGCTTTTTTAGCACCAAACATGGGAAGTCTGCCTAGCCATTTACCCCTGAAGCTCTTTGTAGATAGTATGATGCTCAAGTATTGACTTGTACCATAGAGTTCAACACTGGTAAACCACTTCTGCTGCTGCCTTAATTAGGTGCTCTTATAACCCCTATGGGTTTAACATTTTTCCCATGAATATTGCTATGATAATGCCCTATTTGCTCCTTAATATATAGGTCTCCCATCCAATATTTGGTCATCGCTCTATGTGGATGACTTTGCTATAGCTTGTGCAGGTGCTGACTGTCACCTCATTGCAGTTTCCCTCCAGCATGCCATCAACCGGGTTTCTGATTGGGCCACCACTCACGGGTTTAAGTTTTCTAGTGGCAAAACTCATCAAATTACGTTCACTAGACGTTCAGTGGTCTCTGATCATCCATTGTACCTATACGGCTCACGTATCCCAGAACGTGATAGTCAGGTTTCTCGGCCTCCTGTTTGACCGCAGATTGTCCTGGAAACCTCACATTACCTCTCTGAAGGCGACTTGCCATAGCCGGCTGAACCTCCTTAAAACCCTCGCACATCTTTCATGGGGGGCTGATCGTAGAACTCTCCTTCGCCTACATTCAGCCCTAATTCTATCGAAACTCGATTATGGTGACCAGATATATTCGGCAGCCTCTCCTGCCACTCTTTCCAGCCTTAATCCCATCCATCACCAGGGATTACGCTTATGCCTTGGTGCTTTTCGTTCTTCCCGGTTGAGAGCCTCTATGTAGAAGCGAACATTCCATCCTTGTCCGATCGTCGTGATGCACATTGCATTCGCTATTATGTTCGCTCTCATGACCTCCGCAATCCTTCCATGTATAGGATTGTCACAGATGTTAGTAGACGCTCGTTATTTGTTCGTCGCCCTGTTTACTTCGTCCCTTTCTCTTTGTCTGCATTCACTCTTGTCTTCCCTTCAGCTTCCGCCTTTATATGTTCATGTGGCTTCACCCTTTCCTCTACCCCCTTGGGAAGTTCCTGCTGTCCGTGTCTGTTCTATTCCTCTACCTTGCGCGAAAGCCCAACTGCCTACGGCGGCTTCTCGCTCTTTCTTTCTAGACCATTTCCGTTCTCATTCCCATGCCATTGCAGTATACACCGATGGTTCAAAGTCATCTGACGGCGTCGGATTCGCAGCAGTGTTTCCGGACAGCGTCGTAAGAGGGCATCTGTTACCCTCGGCTAGCATATTTACGGCTGAATTGTATGCCATTCTTGTGGCACTTATCCGTATTGCATCTATGCCTGAGTCACCATTTGTGGTCGTTTCAGACTCCCTTAGTGCTTTACAGGCTATCCGTAAAATTGATACACCTCACCCCCTAGTTCTTCGTATCCACCTTTGGTTACGCCGTATCTTTAGCAAGCATAAAGATATTGTCTTTTGTTGGGTCCCTGGTCATGTTGACGTACAGGGCAATGAACAGGCAGACACTGCTGCGCGGTCAGCAGTACATGACCTTCCAGTTTCATATAGAGGTGTTCCTTTCACGGACTATTTTGCGGTCATTGCTACCCACCTTCGCACCCGTTGGCAACAACGCTGGTCTGACCTGCTGAATAACAAACTTCATTCTATTAAACCGGTTATAGGTTTCTGGCCTTCTTGTCACCAATGTCGAGGTTGGGAGACTACACTCTCCCGTCTTCGCATCGGCCACACTCGTCTTACTCACGGGTATCTCATGGAGAGGCTCCCTGCCCCTCTCTGTGAGCATTGTCAGGTTCCAGTGTCTGTTCGACATATCCTGTTGGACTGCCCACTCTATCAACGAGCACGCAGAATTTACCTCCAACGACGTCTTCGCTCTGCGGCCCTTTCTTTACCTTCCCTTCTTGCAGATGGCCCCTCCTTTAATCCTGACTCTCTCATTGACTTTTTGACAGAAACTGACTTACTACACAAACTCTGAAGATTATACCTCTAGCACCTCCCTCAGTCCCTTCTACCTCGATCTCTTGCTACCCTCCTCCCCTGCACTATCCACCGTCATCTTGCACTCCATACCCTACTAATCGTCCATCTCCCTCTTACAACCCACTCTCCCTGCATCCTACAATAACCTGCAGCGCTGTATAACCCCTGTGGTTTAGCGCTTCTATTTGATTATAATAATAATAATAATAATAATATATAGGTCAGTGGTGCCACTGATAGGGTTATTACATGACTTGCCCTGTGGTTTAGGACTTCTATTTGATTATAATAATAATTACATGACTTGCAGATGTGCATCAGGGTATTTCCCTGCCAAAAAATGTACAATATCTCCAAAAAAGCATGTTAATGCTCATGGATCACTTTCTGTAATCATTTTAACATATACTTGCCTGTGCCTCCTGGATGATCAAACCCCTACCTTTTTCATACACTTTTTCAATCAATTCATGAATGCTCCTTTATCACTTTCATTCCACAAAATTTTTTGCATCTATTTTACTATCCCAACTATCTGCCCACCTGACCCTTGGGGGTTTAGTGCTTAGCTCTAATTGAAATAATAATAATAATACAGTGGACCCCCGAGTTTCGTAAACCCCGGAAATCGTACAATTATGTAAGTATAATATTGTCAGTGCTTGTGGAATTGTATTTTTGGGGGTCTGAAATAGACTAACCTACGTGACATTTTTCCTTAAGGGAGTAAATTCGTTCGGTAATGGCGCTTGAGCAGACTTCAGGAGTGAAGTTTTTACGAAACTCGTGGGTCCACTGTAATAATCTGCCAGCCTTGCATACAATGACTCCTCTTGCAAACACTTCATGATTCAGTGAAAAAACTGAATCCACATATCCATTCCCTTTCTAAATCCAATCTGTATTCCCAAGATCATACTTTGTCTTACTAGTTGCTAGCAATTACATTAATTTTGGGTCACCGCAACATGGTGGTGAGGTTTGAGCAGCTGTTGTTTAGAAGAGGCAATGTCTCCTTTCCTTAGCTAGGCAAACATACTCATTCTTATGGATGTTTGCCTAAATAGTCAAAATATTTCCCTTTCATCTAAATCTTGCTAACAGTTATGATGGAAAGTGGTTTTTAGCTTTTGAGTTCCTAAAGCTTCCTGGTCATTTGCATTGGTGGAAGTACTATTGGAGGTTGTCTGCACATCCAGGAGAGGTGAGTAAAAATGTACCACTATAGTTATTCCAGTTTTTCAGCCATGATTAATAATAGAATGATGTTGAGACCATTGATGGCCTGTTTGGCAAGTTTTTTACAGTTAATTATGGTGGGGTCATCATTGGGAAGTTATCATTTCTGGTTGCATTAGTGGTGGAGTTGATATTCTGTGAAAAGTTTACCGACCATTTTAGTGTATTTTTTTTGTTTTGTTTTGTTTCCTCTTCCCTGCATGATATCTTTGCTTCCTTCTCACAAGCTTGTACTCTCCTCTTAAACTGAGGCAGGTTAAGGGAGACTATACTGCCCACTAGTTTCTTCAAAGTGGGTTTCTGTGATATTGTTGAAGGGTCTTGCTCAGAGTAACTGGAGCTACACTTTTCTTGGTGTTCCATGGCCTGGTTGGCAATGCTCTAGCCTCTCACACACTGTCTGTGGTTCAATCCCTGGCAAGGGTGGAAACATTGGGCATGTTTCCTCCCTGTGGTTTAGCGCTTCTTTTGATTATAATAATAATGGACATGTTTCCTTACATCTACTGTGCCCATTCACCTAGCGAGCAAGTAGGTATCTGGGTGTTAGTCGAGTGGTGTATACCTGGAGAGAGTTCCAGGGGTCAACGCCCCTGTGGCCCGGTCTGTGACCAGGCCTCATGTTGGATCAGAGCCTGATCAACCAGGCTGTTACTGCTGGCCGCACGCAGTCTAACGTACGAACCACAGCCTGGCTGGTCAGGTACCGACTTTAGGTCCCTGTCCAGTGCCTGCTTGAAGACAGCCAGGGGTTTGTTGGTAATCCCCCTGATGTATGCTGAGAGGCAGTTGAACAGGCTTGGGCCCCTGACACTTATTGTGTTGTCTCTCAACATGCTAGTGGCAACCCCTGCTTTTCATTGGGGGGATGTTACATCGCCTACGGAGTCTTTTGCTTTCGTAGGGAGTGACTCGTGTGCAAGTTTGGTACTAATCCCTCGAGAATTTTCCACGTGTATATAATAATGTATCTCTCCCGCCTGCGTTCTAGGGAGTACAGGTTTAGGAACTTCAAGCGTTCCCAGTAATTGAGGTGGTTTATGCGTGCCATGAAGGTTCTCTGCACATTTTCTAGGTCAGCAATTTCACCTGTCTTGAAAGGTGCAGTTACTGTACAGCAATATTCCAGCCTAGATAGAACAAGCTACCTGAAAAGTGTCAACATGGTTTTAAAGGTTCTCATTATCCATCCTGTCATTTTTCGAGCAGATGCGATTGCTACAGTGTTATGGTCCTTGAAGGTGAGATCCTCTGACATGATCACTCCCAGGTCTTTGACTTTAGGTTTTCGCTCTATTGTGGGTTGGAATTTGTTTTGTACTCCGATGAGATTTTAATTTCTTCACGTTTTCCATATTTGAGTAATTGAAATTTCTCATCATTGAACTTCATATTGTTTTCTGCAGCCCATTTAAAGATTTGGTTTATGTCTGCTTGGAGTCTTGCAGTGTCTTCAACAGTGGACACTGTCATACAGATTCGGGTGTCATCTGCAAAGGAAGACACAACACTGTGGCTTATATCCCTGTCTATGTCCGATATGAGGATGAGGAACAGGATGGGAGCGAGTACTGTGCCTTGTGGAACAGAGCTTTTCACTGTAGCCGCCTCAGACTTTACTCTGTTGACTACTACTATTTGTGTTCTGCTTGTTAGGAAATTATAGATCCATCTACCCAATTTTCCTGTTATTCCTTTATCACGCATTTTGTGTGCTATTACACCATGGTCACACTTGTCA